>SZWC01010149.1:40225-90225 GCA_023375785.1 Penium margaritaceum
ATATATATATATATATAGATATAGATATAGATATAGATATAGGTATAGATATAGATATAGATATAGATATAGACATAGATATAGATATAGATATAGATATAGATGTAGATATAGATATAGATATAGATATAGATAAAGATATAGATATAGATATAGATATAGATATAGATATGGATATAGATATAGATATAGATATAGATATAGATATATCTATATCTATATCTATATCTATATCCATATCTATATCTATATCTATATCTATATCTATATCTATATATGTGTATCTTTAACTATATCTATTTCTATAGCGATATCTATATATATATATATGTATTTGTATATCTATATTTATATCTATATCCATGTTTACATCCATACTTATCTTCCCTCATTACGATGGAAACTATTCCTCGGAGTTTGTGTCTCTTAATGTGAATTTATGATCCACGCAGTCGTATGATCCAATACAATGGAGCACATCAGTCAATAGCGGGTTGGTTTTTGTTGAGTTTTTGCCGCGGGATTGTTTATGTTACTGTTGCTAAACGTGGGATGGAAACTGCCTTTGCTGCTTTTTTTGGTCACGCACAATGAACAGAGGCGCCCAGGCATCTGCCGGGCCCCATCCCTCTACCGCGGGGCCAGGCAGATGCCTTGGCAAATAAAAAAACAAAACCGAAACCCCCCTGTGCAACTAGGGGATTTGTTTGATATTCGAGAGGTGTTTGTGACATGACGTACATCCTTTCGCGACTTTTGGAGTTCGCACTTGCGACGTTCAAAAATCGCGACAGGATTACTTCTGACATCGGTAATGCCAGTGTCAGCTTTGTCCACTTCGCCCTCGAAGTCGGCGAAGTCCGACTTCAAGGGCGTGGGTACAGTTGTCTTTTTCTTCTGTTTTCGCCCGCACAACAAAAAACATGGGCACTGATGTCTTGTCGTTTTCGACTATGGACAGCGGCGTCTTTCCATTTTTTACTCTAGACACCGCCGTCAGTTTGTTTTTGACTATGGACACCGCTGCTTTATCTAGCGAAACGATGGGCACCGGAGCATTTGTGCCCTTCCAAAACATTGTGACCATAATGTCCACACATGTCAAAATCATGCACAGAATACCATTATTGTAGTCATGTTTCCTCAAGAGTGGGTACCGCGTGCACGATTACTTGTTATTCGCACTTTGTGGACAATGCGGTCACCCGTTAAAAAGAGTGGGTATTGTATTCATCTTTTGCACAAAGTGGGTCTTCGGGAATTAGGATGCTTAAATGGTGGGTATGAGGGAATTAATCCGATTTCATATTCGGATCTCCTACACATCTATTCTCCACACGGACTGGAAGTTTGTCTCATTCTCTACGTGGTTTGATCCATTTATGCGCCACATTAGCGATATCTTGACAAAATGCGGTGCTCACGATTCCCATGCAACCTTCCACCATCCTTTAATCACCACAGTCAAGAAAAGCACCTCTCAGAATGCGCCCTCACTAGTGCAAGTTCGAGACGTCACACAATGAGGTTGAGATCGGTACGAGATTGAGACCGCCAACCGGTCCTGACCGACTGGATGAGACAGCTCGTACCGAAAGGGTGGAGACCGGCTTCGAGATCAAGATTTCTCGTCTCGATCTCGATTTAACAGCCTTAAAACCAACACTTCCCTTGGTTGACATGCTCGTCAAGGCCAGAACACGCATAAAAGCTAGGTACTAAACAACATCGTATGCAAAACCACGGTCTACACCGGTCAACAACACACACACACACACACACACACACACACACACACACATACACACACACATACACACAAACACACACACACACACATACACACACACACACGCACACACACACACATCTGCTGCCCATCTAAGGTCTCCTCACGACACTGGCACATCATACCAAATGTCCGGGTCTAGACCATGAGAAGAGTCATGCGCACGCACACAAACCTGTGNNNNCACACACACACACACACACACACACACACACATACACACACACACACGCACACACACACACATCTGCTGCCCATCTAAGGTCTCCTCACGACACTGGCACATCATACCAAATGTCCGGGTCTAGACCATGAGAAGAGTCATGCGCACGCACACAAACCTGTGTAATGTATATCATACACATGTCACACGACAAGAGGGTCTCCTCGTGACACTAGCCGTATCAGTGCCCGGGTCTCAACCACTACGAGCAATCCAACAGGTGTCCATATGCCGACCACAGTAGCACCATCAATCAACACACAGGATCATAGGGGGTCTCCTCGTAACACGGGTGCAACTCATCACGTGTCCGGGTCTCGACCACTATGAGAAAACCAGCTGGCATGCACATGCCACACGCAGTATGGCCACACACCAAGACACACGATCACATGGTCTCCTCGTGACACTGGTACAACCGACCAAGTTTCAGGGTTGCCGCCAACAGAGTGCTACCATACACCAGCAACTATGCACGCACGTGGCATGAGCCACACGACGGCTGCTGTAGTATGCTCATAGCAGAGCATGGACCCCTCGCCATGCATCTCCCGTGACAGTGCGTCAGGTCGAGGTCCACACAACACTCCCCCTGGGCAGATGAACCTGGCGGCCATGTCCTCGATGGAGATGCTGATGCCATAGCTGAAACGATCATGGGCAAAGAATCATGTGGTCTCTCGATCATGCAGAGATAGCCCCCCCTGTCACGTACGAGTCGGCTCCCACGCTCAAAGACGAAGTGGTGTCTGCGGCTTCGAGTCCTCAAGTTGCCCCTGCATCATCTACAGTGTACCAGTACTCGTGTGAATTCCAAGGGTCCCTTCTCATTGTCTCTCCTCTCTCCGCTTTATCGCGATGCATCTATGTACACCGGAGGAAAGGGAATGGGTGCACAGCACGCAAGAGTCGATGAAGTGGCCGAGCTGGTCCGAGACGGGATAGAGCACCCTGAGGCACAGGGGCGTACTGCCAGAAGACGAGAGCTAGAGCGACAAACCGGATCACCACTCATGAAGGAAGGTGACGATGTAGCAATGTAGTCGGGTGAATAAATGTGCGTGATGGTAGCAGTAAAAGGAGGAGCGATGACTGAGTCAACAGGAACGACGATGGTGGAAATTTAAGGCACTCTAAGCTCTCCTATGGTAGTGTCTCCATCAAATTTCATACTTAGAGCTGCCATAGGATCCTCCCTGATTATGGGTGTGCGAGATCCTGGTAGTGGAAAGCTCGTGCCGATAGTAGTGGTGCTCCCCTCCTCTAAGAATCGCTCATGCGCCGCCATCACCTCCCGCTGCAACATCACTACACGCCCTTGCAGGTCAGTGTAATCTGCCTCGCACATGTGGAGGTGGCCCATGTCTGCCTCGCGTAGGATAAACTTTGCCTCACTGGATGCTGCACATGCATACTGGAGAACTCATGAGTACAGCTCCATCTGCATCTCTGTTGCTGAAGATGATGTAGCGGGTGGTGCTGTATCCACCCGAGGGTCAACCAAACTCGCAATGTGTTCAGACAGTGGAGCATCGAATGCAGTTGCAAGTGTCGCATCCACACCAAAGCTCCTGTCTGTCACACGAGAAGGAATGAGCGGTTGCATGCCGAGAGAGAAGGAGAAGGAGGAGTTGTCAGAGTACGTGGAGTATGTGGAAATGCCATCCGTGCAAGTACTCCCACTCTCAACGTCGATGTGATCAGCAGGGTCGCCAACAGGTGAACATGAGAGGACAGAACTCAGCTCCTGCTGACAAGGTGACTCCATCCACGTGTACGGATCTGCTCCATTGTCCTCAAATGCCACCGTGGAGGACATCGGTGTGCAGGCCTCCGGCTAAAAAATGCACTTCAAGGGGACCAGCAAGCACAGTTGGCGCTCATGCACCGTCTTGCCAGGAAGGCCCATTGTTGCCACCTGCTCGATAACAAAGTGAGGACCACCATCTGACTTCGTCATGTGCGTTGTTGCTTTTTTGTGTGTATGAGATCCCGTAGACTCTGGGAACATGGGCGACTCCTCACGCTAAAGCTGGTCCTCAGGTAGCACAGATTACACGGTAGAGCTTGTTGTGTTTGCTGCAGCACATGTCCCAGTGACATCTCTCATATCGTTTGCTCTCAAGAATGCCTCAACCTCTAAAGGACCACGCGGCCGGCTCTGCTCATGCACTGCGACCGTTGTCGGGCTGGTGTGAGTCTCGTGCGCCAACACCTATGAAAATCCGTATGGGCCATCCCAATCCGCACGATACTCTTGTGCCATCACGAGGTCGCTACCGGTCGGTGTGGCGAGTGGCACCGCCTAGGCACGCAGGACCCGTACTCCTCCTGATGCAACCTGCTATTGTAGAACGTTTGGCTCCTGCCCCAGCCCTAGGGTAGATGTCGACCTCAATGACATGCATGTTTCATGCACTCCAACCTCTGCCGGATTGGTGTGATTCTACTGCACACCCTTCCCCAAAATTCCGGTAGACGCATCCCGATCTGTATAGGACTCCTGTGCCACCGCTGGGCCGCCAACGGTCAAAGCTGCCAGTGGCACCGCCCAGGGATGCCATGCCTGCGCTCCTCCTAATGTAACCTGCTACTGCAAAAGATATGGATCCAGCCTGGACGTGGAAGTCGAGCTCGATGACACGCAAGTATCCACCATGAACGCCATGCTGAGATCACACTCCACGTCATGTGCTGACGCTCCGGCACCATGGCCTGGCGCGATTGCGGATCTTGTTGCTAAGGTCACAAGAGGAAATGCGTAGTGACTACAATCCCCCTCGAAAGGTACAGCAACGGAAGCTGAGGAGGTGGAGGATGTATCAAAACCGGTGCGAGCACGGCATGCGGAGCGCTGACGCTGACGTCCCGATGGCACACGACTGGAATGACTACATGAAAGCATGTCATCGCGCGCTGACAGCATGGGCGTAGGAGAGTGGAGGATGAAAAGGATGGTGGCAACCTGGGACTGGCTGGTAGGTGGAGCTGAAGATACACCGTCATATGAGGAAGGAGGAGAGGATGAAGGAGATGTGATCGAAGAGGCCGTTGAAGTACTAGTAGCAGAAGCACCCTCGGTGACGACGAGGTCAAAAAGCCACTGCACCATTTTCTTGAGGCCGTGTATCTGGGCAAAAATGCTTGCCAGAGGTCCAGCTAGGGGATGTACCAACGCTAGCAGATCCATATGCTGTGGATGACGTAGGCTCGGATGAGGCTAAAGCTAAGGTGGATGCTAGCCATGAGGGCGCATCTATCAGCAAGGCCAACCATGAATTCCATCACCACAATAATAGCAGGCAAACGTGCAAGGCGTTTGGTCAAATATATGTGCACTCATCTCGTGCGCTGGACGATGGACAGGTGCCGAGGGCACCTACTCCCGGTGGTAAGCAACAAGCCACAAGAGAGAATGAGACTAGTAGGTACTGTCACTCTCGGAGGTCACGGCATCGAGGTCAACAAACGTGACCAGACGGGACAAGCTGCACTACCAAAGTATGCCCGGAGAATGGAGTCTAAGTAGATGCGGCTACTAATGCTGCTGCCACTAATGGAGCGAAGATTGCTCCAGGAATAGAAGGGGTGGTGGCTACACATGTGGCTGTTGCTCCAAGCGGTAGACGACCCAACCCTCGGAGATGCACAGACTCGAATCCACCGTCAATCCTACAAGGTGACCTACGCACACCAATCCACGGGTTCGAGAGAGACGATGGTCCACAACGTGTCTCGAAAAAGAAGTCGCCGCCGACGACAGTCCGCTGTCGGCCGGGAAGGGGAGACTATAAGCGAAACAACAACTGCTGTGCACTATGCAGTCGTCATCATTCCACCGCCACCGCCATTGTTGCTATGGAAGCTGTTTTTCCTACTATGGCTGCTACCAGTACAAGTAATGTTGCAGCCGTTGCTTGACCATTTGCGGTTGTGGTTTTCGACGACATGGATTTAAAGATTTTGTCCTCTGTTTTCTCCTTCTTGCCCTCACTCCCGGTTTTTGTCTCAACCTCCCCCTACTCTTGGGTGCGTTGTTACCTCTTTTTTTTCTTTCCCCACTTTTTTTATCCCTTCTTTTGTCAACTTGGGTCACCACTCGCTCGCGGATGCACAGCCTCCCCTTGTCTCGAATGCCACCTGAGAGAAAGGGGAGGAGGTCCCAAAAAAAGGCAAAGGGCACGGGGTCAGGCCGCCCCTCGCTTCGAAAAGAAAAACGAGGAGCATGGGCCCCTCGCTCGCTCGCTTGCAAGCCTGTGAGCCAGCAAGGAGGGAGGAGAGGGGGGGGGGTCATATCCGCCCCTCTGATTCCGTCCCTCTGTCGGTCGGCCGACGGGGCCGAGGGGGCTCACTGGGCCGATGGGTCCCCTCTGGGGGGGCTCCCCTGAGGAGGCTTGAGGGGGCCCCTCCGAGAGGGAAGGGGGGGCGCCCTCAGAGGAGGGCTGCGAGGCCCTCCTGGCTTCGGCAGTAGCAACTGCGGCGGCAGGTGCAACTATGGCGGCAGGTGCAGCTGCTGCGATTGCTGCTGTTGCTGCTTCCGCTGCTACTACTACTCCTAGTGCTCTGCGCAACAGTTGTTGCTACTGTTGCTACTGCTTGCTGCTACCACTGTTGCTACTGTTGCTGGCTGCAAGCTGATACTGTTTGCTGCTGCCACCGCTGCTACTGCTGCTGTGCGCCGCCATTGCTGCCGCCGCCGTTGTTGCTGCTGCTACTCGGCAGCATAGTAGCTGTCACTGTTGCTGCTGCTTGTTGCTACCGTCGCTGCTGCTGCTGCCGTGCGCCACCGCTGCTGCTGCCGTTGCTACTGCTGCTACTGCGTCGCACAACAACTGCCGGTACAACTGCTGCAGTCGCAGGCACATCTATTGTGAATGCTGTCGCCCGCCGTTGATACTGCTCTATCTACTGCTGCTACTACTGTTGCATCTACTGCTGATTTTACTGCTACTGACGCAGCCGCTGCTACTCCTCTGCGTTGCTCACTGCCCCAGTGGCGATCATGTGCAGTCACATTTTGCTCCCTCACGCTACTGCCACGTGGCGCGTTTTCTATGCGTTCCTTCCACTGCTGCTGCTTCTGCTGTGTCTGCTGCTCACGCAGCTCCCTGTGCTATGATACCAAATTGAAAGTGTTTAGGGCATTCACGCGCATGAGCTTTGTGTGTGAGTGCAATACAAAACGGCACAAAATTGGCTAAGTCTGGAACACATAATATGAAAGAACAAGGAGAAAGTACAAATGAGCCTCTAGCAAGCTTCTGTAAGTGCATTAACAGCTAGTCATACCGGGCCCCGTCACCCCCGCTGAACCCAAACGAGTCAGCAAGAAGAATACACAGCGTACACTATGGCAACAATGAACGGTGGTGTCCTCGAGGCACCTAAACAGCTCTGCGAGTGCCCGGGTCTCCACCACCGAGAAAATAGGAGCAGTGCTGGAAGATATCGGAATCAGCGTCCAGACACCAGGCACGGCTTTCCAAACATCAGAAGCACTAATACAGCCACCGGGTCTCCTCGTCGCACCGGTGCAGTCCACTGGGTACGCCTCAACCCATCGAGAAAACTCTCCTAGCTACCGAAAGGCCCACAAGGCTGCTCGTACACATCAACCGCGTCTCGCCGACGCTGTTGTAGATGCTGGAGAAGTCTCGGGACACTCCGGAGGCCCGTCGTGTCATCACGATCTCCTCTACCATATACCACCAACGTGGGTATATGAGTAATCCATCGGCATCGGTCGTAACTGGTGGAATCCACAGAAACCAACAAATCGATGGAGTGCGACTTTGAGTTATTGTAGCTTAGAGCTGCGCAAGGTCACCCGTCGGCCGGCACAGGGCTAGCGAGTCCCAATCGACCTGGCTAGCCCAGTCTGACCGGCGGGTTTGACCCACACCTTGCTAGTTTTCTCACCCACCCCGCGCACAATGGTTTGCACTACCCCGACAACATGTGGTCACACAAGGCATATATTATCACCCAACCAACGAGTTAATGTAAATGGCTTTGACCAGGGCCTGTAGTCATCATGCTCATTTCAACACGCGTGTGTCATCAACCAGCTGTTCCTCCACTTCTCTCCGCAAGGTTGCCACAGGATTTGTTGGGTTCACGCATGTCTCATTATGCTTTGTTGTGTCCTCCCGGCTTGTGTACATTATCGTGCAGATGATTGAAGGCGAGACGCGACACCGCTGGAATGTCATTTGGTGGAGCCCACGCAGGCTGAGATCTGCACGTAGCTTGCTGGAGCCTCTTCCCTCAGACGCATGACGTGCTCAGCTCCATCAACAGGCTTCCTCGGCAGTCACACTGCTGGCGGTCACTGCCACGGCAGATGCTGTCCCCTCGCATCTTGTGCAGAATCTGTTTGCACGGTTGCAATTACAGTATCATGTTCTGCTTGGGGTCCGGATTTCAGGTTGTTTGGACACAATTGCAACTTGGGACTAGCCTAGACGCTGCCTGGGTTTAGGTAGCCACAACGCTTTGCTATTATTTTCTGGGTGATTTTGACCGCACGACTGCATTTGCAGCGTGGGTATATTGGTATGGTCCAGTTTTCAGGGAAAACGGACAACGCCCGGGTTTCTGGCTGTCGGCTGTCTGGCAGGGCTCACCAAGAAGACCCTGCCTGCTAGAAAATAGGTAATTTCTCTGATTGGCTGGTAAGCTCAGTAACAAGTGGTGTAGAGCTGAGGGAGAGCTAGTTCTTGGAGGGGTCTCCCATTGTTGTTCATTCTCAGTTGCTAATTAGTTCTTTCCAGCTTTGTCTGCCTTTCTGGCGCTAACCCCTCAGCGCGCGGTTTTCTCTCTCACAGAATCAGAGGAGCAGAAGGGGACAGCACTGCAAAGCAACGAGCGTGGAGCCATGCCTACTCAAGCGATGCTGCAGCCTCAACACGCCGCAAAATTCTAGAATCTCCAGCTTGCTATTAGAGCCAGAGCAAAGGAGAAGCAAGAGAGCTGAGCATTAGCGAGGGGTACAGGTCACAGCCAACACCAGAGGATCCAAAAATGTGCCCGTGCATGGGAAACTCTGCCGGAGTTTTCCTGGCAGAGTTAGCCCCGCCGGGTGGCGTCGTCAAAACCCTCCCGACTTGGGGAAAATACTGCCAAGTTTTTTTTCTGGCAGCACTGACCCCGCGATGGCGTGGGCATTGGTGGACCGACAACGTGACATGCAACGCCTTGACAACACCAACGCACGCGGCGACGGCGCCACAGACGAGCAAAGTGTCCTATCATTCCCCCTCTCCCCTCTGTTGTGGCAGCACCGTAGCCATAGCAGCAGGATAAGCAGATTTACGCTGCAGATGAGAAAATCTGCTCTGCAGATCTACGACCACAACCGCAGTAGCACCAGTAACATTAGCTATGCAACAGAAGCCGCATCAGCAGCTACTATTGCGCAATTGCAGTTGTGTAGCACTGCAGCAGCAGCAGCAGCGGTGGCAGAGACTGCAGCAGCCATAGAAAAAGCTCTCGCAACAGTTGTAGCAACAGCCGAGGTAGTAGCCGCAACTGTAGCAACAACCGCAATAGCGCAGTGGAGCTGTGCAGTAGCGCAGTAGCAGTAGCAGCGGTGGGAGCCGTTGCCACTGCGGCTGTGTAGCTATGTAGCTCCGCAGTTGCGCAGCCGCTTGGCCACATAGCAGCAGCAGCCACGCAGAACCAGCCATGCAGCAGCAGCCGCGCAGTCGCATAGCAGCAGCAGCCGGGCCAGCACTCGTGGCTACGCAGCCATGCCAGCAGTCACAGCTGTGCAACCGCGCCGGAGCAGTAGTAGTGCCTGCAGCCAAGGCTGCGCCAATGTGTAGCTGCACAACAGCAAGAGCACCATAGCCACAACAGCTACAATAGCCGCGGCGATAGCCACTATAGCAGCAGCACACCAGTAGCAGTCGTAGTAGGTGCCGCATCCACGCCAGCAGCAGTAGTAGCAACAGCAACATAGCAGTAGCAGGTGTGGCAGCCGTAGCAGCAGCAGTTGCAAAAATGGAGTAGCAGAGTAACAGTAGACATAGCCAAGCAGGTGCGACACCAGCAGCAGCAGCAGCAGCACTGTAGCCACGGCAACAGTAGTAGTAGTAGCAGCAAAGTAGAAGTAACAGCAGCAATGATTGTAGCAGGGGATATAGAAGCAACGTAGCAACTGTTGCTGATGCGATTTGTCTTTGGCTGACATCACTTCTAACATCACTGGTGATGTCAGTGCTGATGTCAATAACACATCAAACAAAAAGAAAGAAAAAAACAAAACAAAAGGGAGAGAAAAAGGAGCACACACTAGGCTCACCATGGCTGAAATCCCTAATGGGGTAGGATCCTCCTCTACTAGAGGATCCCATGGTCCACCTTTTCTCCAGAAGCTGCAATACTTGCAGCAACCGTAGCAACGTAACAACAGCAGCAGCTACTACAATAGCAGCCATTGCAGCAGTAGCAGCACCAGTAGTAGCAGCAGCCACAACAATAGAAGTATCAGCTAAAACAGTAGCAACAACATTTGCAATCGTAGCAATAGTATTAGAAGCAGCAGCAGTAACAGTAGCTACATCAACAGCAGCTGCCCTTGTAGTAGTAGCTACAACAACAATAGCCGCCACTACAACAGCCAATGCATCAGCCACGACCGCAACACGAGCAGCAGCAACAGCTGCAAAAATTGTAGCAGCAGCCCACGAGGATCATCGCCAGTAGCAGCAGCACGCTCCCGGGCCCGCTGGCTACCATTTTCCAGTAGCTCGCCGTGTTGACACAGACGCTTTCTACGCTGCAGTCACCCATTCCACAGAGCCATGGGAGCGCTTTGCCTGCCTTCCACCCTCCCAGCCAAGCCATTCCTACTGTCTCTGATGCCACATGACACCTCGCGCAACAGCAGACCGAGTGTCAGCAGCAAACTGTAGCTTCTGTCCTTGGCCCCACTCTGGGTGCGGGCCGCAGGCCCAAGGACTCTGAGACCCCGCCGCCACCACTCCAGGCCGGCAACCAGTTTTGGATCTGGGAGCTCAGCTTCCGGATCTCGGCTCAGTGCGAGGGCCTTTGGCCGTACTACAGCCTCCCGTACAAGCCTGACCATGTCGACCAGCTGTATGACGCCGGTTGCACTGTCTACGCTCTCATCCAACTTTTCCCTCCATCAACGCGCCTCGCCCTCACACCCTTCCTTCACAACTTCACCATCGGGAGAACTCTGGACCCCGCAACCGCATGGCATGTCTTGACGCATCCCCATCGCTTCCCCAGTGAGGCCAAAACGAGCCGCCTGCTCTGAGCGTTCAACTCCCTCCACATGGGAGCGGTGGAGTTGATCACCACCTACTGGAAGTGGGCCGTGGACATCCTCAGATGCCTTGGCGACGCTGCTCCATCCCCTTTGGCAACGGTTCTCACCATCAAGCGCGCCACCACCGATCTGTTTGCCAACATCTTCATCCACTACAGACAGGACGTTCTCCTTGCAATAGCGGCCCAAGGCACGCTCATGCCGCGGGCCTACGAGATCTTCCTGAAATTTGAAGACACTCTCCTGGAGTCATGCATCCAGCGCTCCAAGACCATCACCTTCCCTGCCATCTTCTCCATGGCCGTCTTCGCTCTCAGAGCAGCTGCCTCCACCGACTCCTCCTTTGGAAAGAAGAAGCGCAGGGGCAAGAAGAGCAAGGGCCCGTAGCAGCAGAGAACCGGTGCCAGTGGGGGTAGCTCGGTCTGCCACAACTGTGGCCAGCCAGGACACGGGTGGTACACGTTCCCGCTCTCGACGGACGAGGCACACGTCATCGCCACCATGCATCGCCAACGTAAGAGCCGTCTTGCCGCCGCCGGCGTAACTGTCACCACCCCTGCTCCATCCATCCCGCATGGCAGTTTTTACCCACCAGACAGTCACACCTACCCTGCCGTCACCAGCCCTACAGAAGCATCATCAGTAGCCGTCGGTGCCCCTCCCTCCATCATCGACGCATCCCTCCTCCCTCCCAGGCTCAGGCGCCATCACGCCGCAGTCGGTCTACTCCCTCGGACCTTCTACCGGTGAGTGCCAGTTGGAGCAGTTCATCACGCTCCAGCTCGCACTGCATCATCTTCTTCCCCCTGGGAAAATTGAGTTGCGTCACTGCGTGTTCCCCTACCCTACCTTGCATGACAGAAATTGAGTTACAGTCATGTCTAGGATCCTCGTGCATCCCGTCATCTCCCGTGCCCTCCCCTCTTGTTCCTCTTTGTGATGACATCGCATGGCTGGATGAGTGGCAATCGCAGTTTGCACCCTCGTCCATCACGTCCGCGTCACCCGCTCACTACCTTGTGTCGGTGAGCAACCTGGTGACGCCTGTTCAGTATGCGGTCGAGAACTTGATCATCGACTCCGGGGCTAGGCATTACATGACAGCCTCACGTGAGGCCTTTAGCGTCCTTGGTCACATAGGTGATGTATTTGGTTTTCAGACGGGCTCTGGCAAAGTGTTAGCTGTTTGCGACGATGGCGTTGTTCGCTTCTGTGGTCCTGCTGGGGACGTCTTCCTCACCGACGTCCTCTTTGTCCCTGGTTTTGAGCTCAGCCTCCTGTCCGTCACTACCCTCAACCGCATAAGCATGGAAGTTTTGCACTCTTGTGGTGTTGGCACTGTGTCATTGCGTCTGTCTGGTCATGTCGTCTTGCACGCCACTGCTCATAGCAACCAGTGGCACGTCCCTCATCTATCCTCCCCGTTAGCCAACACCGGCCAGGTGTTTTTCACCAGCTTAGTCACCCTAAAGCGCACCCGCCTTCTCCACCGCTACCTCTTCCATGTTCACTCGACTGCCATCTACAGCATGCTCTGCACCCAGCCGGCAGCGCGCCTTGACCCTACCTCATTCCGTGTGCCATGTCCCACTGAGTGCATTGACTACACATAGGGGAAGATGCACCGCTCGATTCACCTTCTGTCTGCCTCGCATGCATATGTCCCTCTAGACCTAGTCCACTCCCATGTCCTGGGCCCTCTTCCCACGGAGTCTATGAGGGAGCACGGATGCTATGTCTTCACCCTCACCGACGACTTCTCCCGCTACCACTGGGTCTTGTGCCTTCAACAGATGACCGATGTCCCTCCCACCATTTGTGACTAGCTCGTTGGTGCAGAACATGAGTGCGGTTTTCCCCTTCCCCGCTTCCACTCTGATCGTGGAAGTGAATTCATGGACGAGACCACAACCTTCATCGCCTCTCACGAGAATTCATGAGATATTTGCACCTTACACACCCGTCCCGAATTGTGTCTCCGAGCGATGGAACCGCACCATGGCTAACGCCATGTGTACCATGCCGGCCAAATCCGGTCTCTCCACTGGGAGGGACATCAATGGTTCATTCGCTCCAGCTTGTTGATGTCCCTCCCATCACGTGGAGGAGTGGTGAGTCTGTCCTTTGTCTTGCCACTTCCGGGCGACACATCGCCTGCCTCCGCTGGCCCCTCCGGGCCGGCGTCCCCGTCTGTGTCTGCGAGCCCCTCCAGGCCAGCTGCCCCGTCTTCATCCATTAGTCCCTCAGGGCCAGCGGCCCCCTCCGTATCTGCCAGCCCCTTTGAGCCAGCCGCCCCGTCTGCATCAGCCTGTCCCTCAGGGCCAGCCGCCCTGTCCGTGTCCGCCAGCCCCTCCAAGCCAGCCACCCCGTCAGTATCCATTGGTCCCTCAGGGCCTGCCACCCCGTCTGTGTTTGCGAGCCCCTCCGGTCGAGCCGGCTCGTTTGCATCCGCTGGTCCCTCAGGGCCAGCCGCCCCATGCAAGTCTGCCAGCCCCTCAGGGCCAGCCGCCTTGTTGGCATCAGCTCGCCACTCCGGGCCAGCCGCCTCGTCTGCGTCCGCTTGCCCCTCTGGGCCAGCCGCCTTGTATGTGTCTATAGGCCCCTCCACATTAGCTGACTCCTCTGGGGCAAGGCCGACGACCTTATCTACGTTGGTTGGAACTTTTGTAGAGTCATTGTTCCAGGATGCGCCAGAGACACCGATCGAATCACTCCCTCTCTTCCGCCTCCCTCCCGGCCACGCTACACACGTGACCCGGACGGGAGCCTCCAATCCATGCCTTTAGTGAGCACACAGGTTGCCATCCCGTGCGTGACGTGCCACGACCCCCTGTCACCCCACTAGGCTCTTTGCCTCTCGGTAGACCCACTCCCACAGTTGTGAGTTGGGGATCCTGACACCAAGGCCCTTGGCTTGGCTACATTGGCTGTCATTGCAGATCTTCACCTGGGATCGGCATAGGGCTATTCCATGCTCCATTAAGAGCACCGACACGCTGTCATAACCATGCTCATGTGCATACCACAAGGGGCTCGGGATGTGCATGCCCTCATTATCTGCCCCTTGGTACGCCCGGAGGACTTAGCCACCCTACACGAGGCTTAGGCTTCTCCCGAGGCTGCACACTGGGAGATTGCATGTTCTGATGAGGTTGCCGCCACCCGACAACATCAGGTCTACGATCTCATTGATCTTCCCCTCGGCCAAAAGGCCATTAGTGCCAAGTGAGTCCTCCAACGCGAGTGGAGGCCCGACGGGTCCCTGGAAAAGTATAAGCCCTGTCTTATGGCCAAGGGGTTTGCTTAGGTCCTTGGAGTCGACTATGACCAGATCTTTGCTCTAGCTAGCCGGTTCTTCACTAGCCCGGTGCTGTCCGGTCCAGTTGTCCAGCACGGCTGGGAGCTGCATCAGATGGATGTGAGTAACGCCTTTCTCCATGGCTCACTGGAAGGCGAGGAGCTCTATATGGTGCAGCCCTCGGGCTTTGGTGACGGCACTGGAAGGGTCTGGTGATTGCGGGAGGCTCTCTATGGCATGAAGCAGTCGCCTCTCTGTTGGAACCAGGAGATCAGTCGCACGCTTCTCATAAACGGCCTACTTTGCAGCACTAGAGACCCCACACTCTTCGTCAGTCGGAGAGGCCAACCCTTTGTCGTCGTCTTAGTCTACGTTGTTGACCTCCCCATTAGGTCTCTGGACGCAGCTACCATCCAGCGAGTCAAGGACCTGCTGCGCGCCACCTACCAATTGAAGGACCTTGGGCCTGCTCGAGTGTTCCTAGGCATGGAGTTGGAGCATGACTGCTTCCAAGACATCCTGCACATCCACCAGGCCGCCTACGTCCAGACCCTGTCCGCTCTGTTCGACGAGGTCATGCTCCTCATGCCGGGCGCATCCTCATCCATGTCCCTCGATGGCCGAGCTGAAGAGCCTCGACGCAGCAGCTGTGGGGGAACCAGTTGACGTGACCACGTAACCGAGAGTCATCGGGTCACTGATGTTCTGGGCAAGGACGACACGACCAGAAATCGCGTTTGCCGTTAACCTCTTGGTCAGTTTTTCCAGGATCCGTGTCACCTCCATTTCAAAGCCGTGATCTGTGCGCTACACTATGTCGTCTCGGATCCACGACGAGGCCTAATGTACCGTCGGTAGCCGTCCGTTGTTGCTCTGGGCTACACTGACAGTGACTGGGCTGGTAGCGTGGATGGAAAGAGCTGCATTGGCTGGATCTTTTCTCGTTGGTGGCACGAATGTGTCTTGGCGCAGTGGCAAGCAAGGTTGCATTGCACATAGCACTGCTGAGGCTGATTATGTCGCTCTTGGTTCTGGCGTGTGTGAGAGGGTGTGGTGTCATTTGTTGTTCGAGTTGCGTCAGTCTATTATATCCATCACGTTGCACTGTGAGAATGAGAGTTCCATGGCCATTGCCAACAATGATGGCATGCATCACACACGCACAAAGCACATCAATGTTGAGTATCACTATATAAGTTCGTTGTTGCACAACGATAGCGTGAGAATTGTGTGGGTTGAGACAACACGGCAGTTGGCTGACTTATTGACCAAGGTACTGGAGCGCAACTCGTTCAAGAAGGTTGTGAGTGCGGTCGGTGTGCGTCCGTGAGTTGTCCTCTCTACCCCTGCTCACGTATTGCCTATCGCGGGAGAGTCTTTCTTGCTTGGTTGATGTGCTCACTTCCCGCCCATGTGCACGGTGCCTGTGAGTCATGGGGGAGTGTTGGTTTTTGTGCATCTCTCTTTGTGCTCTGCTTTTTCCTCCCAACTTGTGTACATCGGCGTGCAGATGACTGACCACGAGACGCGACGCTCCTCGAGTGTCATTTGGTGGAGCCGATGCAAGCTAAGGTCTACACACAGCTTGCTGGAGCCTCTTTCCTCAAACGCATGACGTGCTTAGCTCCATCAGCAGGCCTCTTCAGAAGTCACACCGCTGGTGGTCACTGCCGCGAAAGGTGGTGTCCGCTCTTGTCCTGTGCCAGATCTGTCTACACGGTTGCAATTGTAGCGTCATGTTCTGCTTTGGGTCCGAGTTTCTGGTTGTTTGGGCATTGTTGTAATCGAGGACTAGCCTAGTTTTCCTGGTTTTAGGTAGCCACAACTCCTTGCTGCTATTTTTCTTGGTGATTCTGACCGCACGACTGCATTCGCAGCATGGGTGATTTGGTATGGTCCAGTTTTCAAAACAGTTTTCATGGTTTCCAAAACAAACGACGCCCGGGTTTTGGGCTATCGGCTGTCTGGCAAGGCTCACTGAGAAAACCCTGCCTGCCAGAAAATAGGTAATTTTTTTGAATGGCTGGTAAGCTGAGTTACAAGCTCTACAGAGTTTAGGAAGAGCTAGTTCTTGGAGGGGTCTCCCATTGTTGTTCATTCTCAGTTGCTAATCAATTATTTCTAGCTTTGTCTGCCTTTTTGGCGCCAAGTCCTTAGCGTGCAGTTTTCTCTCTCACAGACTCAAAGCAGCGGAAGGGGGCAGCAATGCAAAGCAACGAGCGTGGGGCCATGCCTACTCCAGCCATGCTGCAGCCTCAACATGCCCCACTAGTCTAGGATTTGGAGCTTGATTTACACTCGCCATTCTCCAGCTGTCCACAAGTACTCGTACCCCTCTTGGATCTGCGTGTGCATCAACAGCAACCAAGGTGTCAACATAAGTAGCTGTATGGGCACATACAATAACACTCCCGCATGACCGTGTGGCACACGTGTTTATGCACACATAAACGAGAAGGGCAACACATGCAAGGGAATGTGGAACAGATAAAGGGTGAGTGCGTATGTGAGACACTATGCACACACAAGGAGTCATCCCACGGAACGTCACACAAACAAGGGAGAGAGGCCAACAACTAAAGTAGCTGACTCAAACTGTGCACGCCCCAACGCCTTTGCCAAGAATTCAGCAAGCTTACGCGTTGTCCCGATCCACACCACATGGACCTGCAGCTGTTCCACAGCAATGTGCATTGTTCGAGCATGGAACACACAACCATCCTTTGCAGCTATATCAGTTGCACTGTGATTATCACAATACAGCACAATGCACTCCACCGACTGACAGCTCACGGAACAAGCAACAAAACCAAACACTATGACAGGCACCAGCTCCAAGTGCAACATACTCTGCCTCCACAATGCTACGTGCCATGCACCTCTGCATTTCACTCTTGCAAGACACTGTTTTATGCCCAAGAAGGAACACAGCCTGTCCGGCTTTAACCGTCGGTACTCCAAGCATAGCTGTTGGTAAATCCTGACACAACTACGGACATGTGAGTTCGGAACAACAATCCAAGCAGTGGCGTCCGTAAGACATAGCACAGGACTTGCACGGCTGCCTCAAGGCGGCGGGTACGGGGTCTTTGCAAAAACTGCGCTGGCAAGTTTATCATAAAGGCAATGTCAGGCCACATGGTGGTGACTAGATACATGAGCGACCCAATGAGACGCAAGTAGGCAGTGGACTCGCTGCCCCCCCCCAGGTTGAATGTGCCAACTGGTTTCAAGAGTTTCTGCCCATTGGGCGTAATGGGGATGGACGCGGAAGGTGTGGATGCCTAGATACCGGCAAAGTGCTTCCCTAAGTTTTGAGTGTATCTACCTTGATGGACGTGCAGAAGTCCATGCTCTTGATCGTGGGCAATTTCCATGCCCAAGAAAAGCTGAACCTCCCCAAGGTCTTTCATTTTGCAAGTTTCCTGTAACAGATCTTTGATCACCTGCACTACCGCCATGTCTGCTGACACAATCAGAAGGTCATCGACACACACCAGGATTTCCACAAAGGACTCTGACATAACACTCGCAAAAAACGAGGAATCAGGATCGCTCCTCCTGTAGCTCCCAAGCTCTAATGGCAAGCGAATGTCACTGTTCCAACATCTTGGTGACTGTTTTAGGCCGTACAGCACCTTGCGAAGACGCCACACACGACCCATACCATCCTCAAAACTAGGTGGCTGGACCTTGTAGATTTCTTTGTCCAACAGCCCATGGACGAAGGCATTGTTTACGTCCATCTGATGGACTTCCCAGTTGTGCTGTGTAGCAAGCCCTAGAAGAGCTCGCACTGTTTCCATCTGGCCGACTGGTGCATATGTGGTATCAAATTCTATGCCCTCGACTTGAGAATATCCTCTTGCAACTCCAACACATGCATGGAGATAAGTAGGTGCACTGGCATTCCAGCACACACTTTGATGGCATCACAACAAGGTTGCGCTGTGCTTGTTTATTGGTGGAAGGTGCTTCGGTGAGCAGGAGGGATTTGGTGGGATCATGCATCCATACCATTTTGCAGCAAAGTGGTACGCAGGTGGTTTGAGCCAGACCCAGACCTATCCCACCCCCCCCCCCTCCTCCCCCCTCCCAACAGCACAAACAGGAAGAACTGCGGTTCCTAGTCGGTTTCGTAACCTACAAAAACAACCACAGCTCTTGTACAAAAAGCACAACTACGGTTCAGGACCGTGAAACCCGTTTCTTGGTGTTCACACTTGGAGAGGATCCATGACTGCAGCATGGATGGGTGCACACGGGTGAAGTGTCTAGGAGTCTGACGTAGGGGAAGACGGCAGTCTGATGAAGCAGCAAGCTGTGAATCACGGCATTGTGCAATTGGCAAAGAAGGTCATGGAGCAAACGTGTGTGCTCAGGGGGAGGCAAGGAAGAAATATGAAAATGCAGTGCAGCAACCGCAGCTGGCGAGGATGCAAACAAAAGAAAATATACGACTTATCATGATGTGGACAAAACAAAAAAATGGCCACACACTTGCAATGACAAAGTGTCGACACAACGAGAAAATGCAAAGTCCATGGTGAAATCATCAAGAACAGACAAATAGCTCACCTCAATCGCTGGCACAAAGATTACATCAGGCAAGACAACATCACATGCATGACCAACAAAACACACAACACCTGGAACCGGCAACATCTGGCCGGATCGTTTGCGAACAAAACAGGCGTCACCAACGGGCCCCAACAAGACAAAAGCATCACGAGAAAATGCAATATGATGAGTAGCTCCGTAATTGATAGTCCAAAATCCACACAGCATAGGAGACATAATAGTCATCATGTCGCGGCAGTGAAAGATGATTATTATGTCTAGGTCTATTATGTCTCCTATGATGACATCATTTTCCACCCTGGGTGGGTGAGGTACCACTAGGCTGCTTACATTTGTAGTCTTGGTGAGCGTTTTGCCCCCTTGTTTACAGTGACCCCATCAGCCAGCACACCAAAGACCCCAGCTGGTCAGAAGCTTCTCCATATTGCAGGCCTCCAAGCACCCATACTATGTAATACATGGCCTCAAAGGCAAAGGGAGGGGGAAGACCCAACTCAGCAAAGAGAGACCAAAAACCATCAGCAAGGGTACGGTTCCATTGTTTGGACAAACCGTTCTGTTGAGGTGTGTATGGAGCAGAGGACTCCGTATGCACCACACAGGAGGTTAGAAAACAAGACTTAGGACCAAATATTTCACCACCATGATAAGAGAGGAACACGCCTAGCTCACACTGACAATAATTCTCAACCTAAGGAAGACACTCCTCAAACACATTGGTGACATCACTCCTCTGACGGAGAGAAAAAATCCTACAAAAATGTGATGAATCATCGGTCAGATAGGGAACATAGAGGCCAAGACCACCCAGAATTTCATAAGGGAGGGGTTCCATAATTTCAGCATGAACAAGCCTAAGAATATGGGCAGTGACATAATCAAAGGTGGTGAAGGGAGAGCGGTGCATCTTGCCCTGAGCCAAGTTAAGGCAATCAGATGAGCATAGCAGGGAAAATGACGCAAGATAAAGTCCACAAGTAGGACGCAGACACATGAGGCTGTCAATGGTGGCAATGTGAATGTGACAGGGCCAGTGATGCAAGAGAAGTATGTGCTCAGGGGACAACGATGGTGCAACGTAGAAAAGGGCAGAAGCAGGGGGAGACAACGGGATTAACAATGGGACACCAAACAGATGATTGCAACGAAAGCCACACAGATGTCTGGAGGAGGACAGTTTCAACACCACGGTTGGAGACAAATTCCACTACCCCGGTCATCAAGGGAGATCACAAACAGAAGGCTGACCTCAAGATCAGGCATATACCGGAAATCTGGCAAGAACAAGTCCCCTCTAAGCCCAAAGAAATGGAAAACAATGACACCATAGACAGGGAGTAACTGGCCGGAGCCAGCACGAACAAAATGCACTGAACCCACAGGGCCGAGTGAGATAAAGGCTGAGTGGCAAAAGTTCATGTGATGCATAGAAAAAGAATCAATGATCCAGAAACTGGACAAGGAATGCACAGACGGCAAGACACAAGATGTTGTGATGGTGCCAAGAACAAGAGCAGGCAAATGACCAAATATAGAACAACAACGGGGAAAGGTACAAGACTGCCAGTGCTCGACCCAAGGCGTGTTAGCTAGCACGGTCCCCTGTGGGGACCGTGCTTGGCATTAATCCAGCATCTATTGGAGGAGATAGTTCCCAGAACACTCTTACCTCCCTAAGTGCGAAGACAAAGCATATCATTGAGCGTTTTCTCAAGGCTGGGCTCAGCTACTCGGTGGTCATTGCAGGAGCCATCAATGTAGGAGTCACCATATAGGAAACCACCAGAGTGCAACGTGGACGGTGGTGTGAAGTACACCAGGGCGGCGGGCAGTACGAGGTCGGAATGGGGGGAGGCAGCCAACCAGGCCCAACGGTGCAAGAGGTGTGGGTAGCAATGTGAAGAAGCTCGCTGGGGGGTATCGAGGATGAAGACACACCAGTAGAAATGGATGCACTGGTAGGTCCAGAAGGAGATGGTGATATTCAGCCAGTGGTAAGCCCAGACGTTGTGTTAGTGCGCATCCACCGGGCATGCATGGAAGCAAGCAAGCATGTATCATCTGGGTGATGAGGGAATTTTGGTGCAGAGTGACCAGAATGGCAACAGTTCCAACAGGTGATGATGATAGAGATGGAGCACAAGGAGAAATAGCCACGACCTTTGCCCCCATGAACCCCACTATTTCCAGCACCACCTCCACGTCCCCCATCCTTGCGGCCATGGCCCACACCAAGAACAGTATTGGACCCCCCAGAAGGTGTAAGGGTGGTTCCAATGGAAGGAGAAGAAGTAGATAGAGAAGCAGCAGAGGAGGAGACGGCAGTGAAGACATCGGTAACAACAGAGCGATGCATCCCCTACCAATCCATCAGCCGGGCAGCGGTGAACACAAAGAGTGCACCAACACCAAGGGTTGCATCAGGGGTGACAGGCTCATATGCAAGTTGCTCAAGCTCAGAGCAAGGAACATGGAGAAATAGATCAGAAAGCTCGGGGATGAGACCAGTAACAATGGAGAGATAAGTAGAGAGTTGTCCAGGCACTGCCTTATCTATATCGCATAGGATTCTACGGCTGCGTGCCCAGTACTCATCAGCCATCTCATCAGCACGCATTTGAACCTGATTGAACTGGAACGTGATTGCGCTCTGTGCAGCATGACCTATGACGGTGTTGTGATGACGAATGAGAGTAAGTCTCCACAGGATCTGTAGTGAGGCCGCGTGCTGGATCGGTGTTGTAATGGCCAATGTCCTTTGTGATATTGTCAGGGCCAGTTGTGATGAGTGCAGAAATAGCACGCATGGACTCAGCAAACAAGGGAGAGAAGGAATCAGCAGCACTGGAATCAAGTGGGAACTAGTACTACAAGATCTACTCTCCGTTTTCCCAAGCACTAAAGCAAACCTTCGAAGTAGATAAGGTTAGCTTGTTAGAAAGATACCGTAGAACAGTCTCAAAGTCACGCTGAGAAGGAGTGGGCAAGACAGCACGGGCGAGAGCCGCTGAGGAATGAGAAGGGTTGACTGCAGTACCAGCAGCAGTGGCACCAGTGGAGGATGATCCAGCAGCGCCCTCTCAGCCAGCGGGACTGGGAGTGCAATGGGTGCTAGTAGTGCTAGCAACAACAAATAGTAGTAGTGGCAGCAGCTGGATCGCGTGCAGTAATGAAGCACTGCATGACAAGATCAACCTTTTTCTCTGCAAGCTCTGTAGTTGAGTTGTCAGGATCACTCCAACGACCTCAGTAAGTTCCAAGATGTTGCTCTTGGAGCTCTACAGTAACCGCTTTTTTTTCAGGCATGGTGAGAGGAGAAGCATAGAATGGAGGCTCAAAGAAAATTTCAGCAGAGGTTTTTTTTCCCCAGTGTGCGTGAGAATGAGTGAAGTGAAGACAGTATGGAGGCGATGTGGCAGCAAGTGCATGTGAGACCTACGCTGTGGCTGTAAATATAGCCGCTATAGCTGCTGCATCAAGCATGGCATTGGAGAGAATGATAGCCTCCACAGTTGCCTGACCCTCACGCAGAAGAGGGTTTACAAGTCCCTGATCTGGAGGCAGTACAAGAGATGTCTGTGGCTGTGGCAGCTAAGGTTGTGACTGTGACTGATGCGGCTGTGGCTGTGATAGATGCGGCTGGGAATGCAACTGGGACTGTTGTGATGGCATGGCACCACTGACTAAAGGGGCAGTAGGGGTTGAACGAGGTCTTACAAGTGGTCCTTGCATCTTAGGTATGTCGTTGAAGCCACTGGCGGGAATGTCGTCAGCCGTGCTAGCCTGGCTTTTGATCTCCTCTTGTATGTGCTCCTATTCCAAAGCAGCCTTGTCCGAGTCGTACTTGCCCGGCACGTAGACATGATGCCAAAGCCGATACTCGCAAGCCTCATTGTGCAGCTGTGCTGCCTCCTACCGTGTGACGTAGGATTCATTGATGGAGGCCACCTATTTGTCTGAGGATGAGTAGATTGGAGGTGACTCAGGTTGTGACACTAGGATGGCGGAAAGAGGGACGATGGCAAGAGGGATCCGTGGCAATAGACGTGAGGTTGGAGAGCACTCTCAATGACACTGAGGCACAGTCGTAGGAGAGAACTACGGGAGGAACGTAGGGGAGTATGAAAGTCCACAAGATTGTGGCTGTGGCGATTGTTAAGCAGCAAATGGATCCTGCTATGGCTACTGCTGCGACAGTGACAGGGTATACTTGGATGCAGCAGCAGTCGATGTCCTTGCTATGAAGCCAACAGAGTTCACACGTTGTGGCCAATGCCACCTGCTAGGAGAGTAGGGGCGATGACATGGTGCACACTGTGGCCGCTGAAACAGCGAGAGAGGAACTCAGGGTCGCCGCACTTGGGATGACTGTCACAAGAGAGTCAGTACCAAGTGTTGCTATTGCTGCAGTTGTGAAGCGGAGGTAATGGCCAGCTCCGGGCTGATAGAGCAGTATCAGAGTGGGTGGTCGGCAGTGAGAGGCCAATGTCTCAGACTGAGAAGGGGGAGGTTGCTTCCTAGAGGGTTTGCTTGAAGAGGCTTGACCTTCCCCCCTTCGCTTAGCTCATGTCCACCATGGGCTATACAGCGGCAACAAGTGGAGCAGAGGAGGCTATGATGCCCAATAGCCACCTAGGACCTCATTTAACTGCAGAGATGGAACTGGCAATGGGGCAGTGTGTCATGCATGACGGAGGTGGTGTGCGCATAGCATGGCTAGTTGCGGCCGAGAGCAGTGGCACATGGGTCCTACGGATCGGATCTGCTAGTTGCAACAGATGCGACGAGGAGGAAGAAGCAAGCTTTTCCCTTGTGATCGCTCTGATACTAGGAGGTAGCATAAATGGAACAAGGGAACAAGCACAAGCGGGAGGGAGTGCACGGGAGAGAGGGAGAGGCCATGGATTTGGTTGCAAGGTCAGTTAGAGTGGAACAATATGAGTAAAATTTGGATGGAGCAAGAGGTTAGACCAGTGAACAAGCCCCACCTCGCACACCATGCACGAGGTGAAGTAGCCGCCACCCCTGAGGTCCAGCAAGACCTCATCGGAATAAATCCAAGAGCGACTGATGCTAGAGATTTCCGGCATTCTGACCCCAGAAAGACCAGCACCCATTGACTATCAAAGCATCCACATGAACCACTGAGCATTCGGAACAATCCACATCATCTTGAGGTGTATGTGGGCATGCTACCATGTGATACTTCTGCAATGATTAATGTATTATACATAATTCAACAAGCTGATGCATGGT
Source organism: Penium margaritaceum (assembly GCA_023375785.1). Taxonomy (NCBI): domain Eukaryota; kingdom Viridiplantae; phylum Streptophyta; class Zygnematophyceae; order Desmidiales; family Peniaceae; genus Penium; species Penium margaritaceum. Next base: position 64,671 of record SZWC01010149.1, read on the forward strand.
CCATGGCACAAGGCTTATGTTATCCAAGTGGCTGGAGATGGCAAGTCGGCCATAGAGCTTGAATGTATCAATACTTCAAAGGGCCACCTGGTTTGAATGGCAACCATGTTGATTTACTCCCCTGATCAGATATGTGTACGTGTAGAGACCAGTGGATAGTGAACAAGATAATGGAAAGCTAGAACTTACACAGCAATACCAACAGTTTTCACTCGATCTCAATAAAGACAAACACAAGTTATATTTTTCAGGACTCGCAAATTCATTTGTTCCGTATGCACAAATCCCATTCAAATCCAATCACCCCGAATAGCATTTGAGGGATCGGGATTTTATTTTTACGCCCGCACCTGCTGGGCCCCGCGGTACCGGGGCCCAACAAGTTGCCTTTCAGCGCATGGGTAGTTTCAGACCCCCCATGCAAAGATGCCGCAAACCCGTTTGAGGAAAACAACAAAGCCATCGAAACAAATTATTGTTATTGCAAATCCAAGACATGTCGTAGGCGACGCTTTGTAAGCTGAAGAACGTTGTACTACTCATTGAATGCTACCAAATAGACATCGTTTCGACAGCTAAAACAAGACTGGCTTTTTTTACCGTTCGATGAAGTTTTGGAAAAAGAAAGCAATTGGTAGTTATGGAAATTGAAAAACAAATGTAAAATGTGCCCAATCATATAGCCCTTGTAATGTAGTGCCAGTTGTGCCGCATGGCTTGAACGAGTCTTGGCCAATGGGACAACCGATGGATTTAGTTGCTGGTTGGCACGTAGGAGGTACTAAGGGATGCGAGGGAACAAGTCAAGGAGGTGAGGAGTGCATACACAGAGAGATCACGGGGCGGCCATGGATGTGCTTCACTTAGGCAACACGAGAGTGACAAGAGATTCAAGAGCAACGTGAGCGACAGGCGTGGACTGAGAACCTCACGGTTGGGTGACAGCGAGCTTATCCTCGACCATGGAGTCTTGTCCTTTACTAGACTCGACCCAAGACTGCTGGGTCCATTTTTATGCTCATGTTGCTGGTAAAATTCCTAAGGGGGGTCAAACGCAGGCTACCTCATTCGGACAGCACCTCCCTCTCCCAAAATCACAAGACCGTGAAAGCGTCATCTAGAGTGTATAGAGTAGTGCATGGAAATCATGCACTACATCCTACATGATTGTCCCCTGCATCTCGATGGAAGCCTGGACCCAACCTGTCGGCAGCTCATCCATCAGACTGCCACCATGTCTTCTCCGATCACCGGCGTACCAGCACCGACAGATGGGACGCTCTCAAGTGTTGAGAGCAGCTCCTCAGTCACCTAAACATGGTGATGTTTCTGCAGCAAGCCCAGAGGTCAACATGTGCCAGTGACACCGACACCAACATTCCCCCATGACCGGCAGACGACGAATGCACATGGACAAGTACCACAAAGGTGACCACAACACGAGGGACCAACGACACTGGAATGTACAGACACACCGAAGAGAAACACGACTGCAACCAACAATATCTAGGAGCATCACGAGCACAGAACAGGCCAGCTGCATGCACAGCTGCTTTGAAGGCACTGCTGCTCAGCGCCTTAGTGACAAAGCCCGCTCATTGCTGGTGAGTGTCAACCCAAACGACACGAGCATCACTTGCAGCAATACGATCACACACGAAATGATGCTCAACATTGACATGCATTATTCGTGTATGATGCATGCCGCCGTGCTGAGCGATGGCCTTTTGTGCTCTGCTTATTGCTGCACATGCTGATGCAACAAATGGGCACGCAATGCTATTGTAGTAGTCGACAAAACCAGATGCTCTCACATTGTTTAGCACCAAGCGCTACGTACTCTGCCTCGTTTAAACTCCGTGCCATGCATCCCTCCTTTCCACTCTGCCACAACACTGTGGTCCTGCCGACAAGGAAGATGTACCACGTGCGGCTGCGAGCAACATCTTCATGAGCCCAGTCACTGTCAGTGTATCCGTCAACAAGAAGAGAGGGTTGTGCCCTGCAGTAAAGCCACACTCGTGCTGTGGAGAGCGCATAGCACACCACGCATGGTGCACCCTCTAAGTGACGGGACTGTTGACTATATGAGAACTGTGCCAAAATTTTCACTACAAAGGCCACATCCGCCCTTGTGGTCGTGGGAAGATACAGGAGGAAGTTGATGAAACGAAGGTAATCAGTGACATGCATCAGCTCTTCCTGCACAGACACATCCAATATCTCAAGTAGCCTCTAACCTGCAGGGGTCATTGGGGTCGACGCACTGGGCACAGATTTAAGAACGGACGCAAATATCTCTCCTAGGCTGTGCACATATGCAGCCCAGTAGACATGACAATTATGTTTCTAGCGATCACGCTCAAGCTCCATCCCCAGGAGGACCTGAGCGGGACCTAGGTCCTTCACCTTATACGTGTACTGCAATAGCATCTTCACTGACCGCACTAATGAGATGCTAGATGACGCAATCAGTAGATCATTGAAGGACACCGGGAAAGAAACACAGGGTGTAGACTACTTGCTCACAAAGAGTGTAGGTTCAACTGTACTTCTGCGGAACCCCCCCCTTCTTGAGGGTAGAGGTTCTCTCCTGTTTCCAATAGCGTGGAGAATACTTCAGGCCAGAGACGGCCTTTTGCAGCTGCCACACCTTCTTAGTACCATCGGCACATCCCAGTACCACGTAAATCTTGTCTTATAGAAGTTTGTGTAGGAACACGTTCTTCACATCCATCTGCTCCAATTCCCAATCATGGTGAGTGACCAGGCTGAAGAGTGTCCTCGTTGATGTATACTGTCCTCGTTGTAGTGTACTGTCCCCCACAGGCACAAATGTCTCGTCGAAATTGATGGCGGGGATCTGAGAGGACCCCTTTGGAGTGAGACATGCCTTGTAGCGGTCAACTGTGCCATCAGGCTTGCACCTCCGTCAGAAGATCTAACATGCAGCAAAATCTCACGCTTTGGTCGGAGATCTAAAAAATCGTAGACGACATGCTCTTTCAAAGCATCCACCTCCTCACGCATAGCCATGTCCCACAGCCGGGCATCGAGGGACTCACGTGCCTGTCATACCGTTTTGGGCTCCGGCGGCAGTGTGACTGCTCCAATGGCAGCGAGACACTCGGCAACATAGCCTACCATAGATACCTCAATAGCACATTGGAACTCACCCGCACTGAGGGCATACCCAAATCCATTGTTGGGGTGCACAACCCCAGTGGCCAGCCCAAGGGCATCGAGGCCGGTAGGGTGGCGTAAGGTCTCAGAAGTGGGAGAGGCCAAGTGAGAGGTCACAGTGTGAGATGAGCCAATAGCAAGAGGATGGACATAGAACGCACGCAGGCGGCCCCCACTGACAAATGTGGACATCGGTGCAGCCAGTGGAGGTGCTGGCAAGGTCACAGGTGTTATGATGACTGGGGACGAGAGAGGCACAGGTAGAGTGACAGAAACACAGATGGTAGATGACTCAGGAGAGGACGCTAAGATGGCAAGATGGCAGTCGCAGGAGATGAGGGAGCTTCATCCAACGACGATGACATTGCCAGGGGTGGAGTGGTGGCTGTCCCAAGAGGTGAGTGGACGTCAGACAAAGGGAAAAACATGAGCGACGAGTAAGACGCGGGAGAGGACAACGGATCAGGTGCCGAGGGTGCGACTCAGCCAGGACGATCCCCCTCAGCTGAAATAGCTAAGAGAGGGAGGACGGAGAGGCACGGCGGTCCAGGTCACAAAGAAATAATGAATGAAAGAACAGGGCATCGTGTAACTCAATGAAGCGCATACGCTCGGGACAGTGGAAGCTCTAGGCTTTGGACTGGGCAGAGAAGCCAAGGAAGAGACAAAGGTGACCGCGCGGAGACAACTTCCCATCACAAATGAATCTGGAAGCCAGACAACAGCGATGTTGCCCCACACCCAAGCAGGGCTGAGGTCAGCACGATAGCCATGCCATCGTTTGAACGGAGTGACAGACCGGGGAAGGGGACCGTGGGGCACATGTTTCCAAAACCAAGTCACGGATCTCATCGCCTCAAAGGTGTAGAGGGTAGACAGAGCGGAACCAGAGAGTAGAGTGTATAATTTCAGCAAACGTACGATTCCACCATTCGGACACCCCAATATGCTAGGAAGTATAAGAGGCAATGGGCTCGATGCGGACCCCACGAGACTCAAGAAGTCCAGCAATAAGGCCCATGAACTCACCGCCACGGTCACTGTAAAAGACACGTGGGGATCGCCGACAGGCACGTTCAGCCTGAACAAGCCATGATAGACATCTCTTTTCAAATGAAGAGCGAAGATCTAGCGATAACAAGAAAATTTGTCTGCAAGGCACGACATAACCATCCTGCCTGCCTAGGAAGTCATGAGGTAGTGGCCCCATGAAGTTGTATGCACGAGATCAAGGGGATGCATGGACTGACCGTCACAGGAGCGGTACATGGTGCCCTGGGCATAGTCAAGAAAATCAGAGAGCGAGGGAGCAGGAAGGAGGCACTGTCAAGGCCAAGTGGTGGCTAGAGATGGAGCATGATCGTGATAGCGTCAGTATGCACATGCTCAAGGCAACAATACAGCAAGCGGAAATGTTCAGGCGAGATAGAGGGAGAAATGTGGACAAGGGCAGTGCCGGCAGGAGAGGAGGCGGGAGCGAACAAAGGGACAAGATACAAACGCTCATACCGCACACCACACAAGACAGTGTGACTAGCTGGGCGCAACAAAACCCTGCCAACACCACGATTGGTAGTGAAGTCAGTACCCTTCTCTTCCAGGAAAGTGACAAACAGCAACCTCATTTCAAAAGGGGGAATGTACAACACGTTCAACTGGAACACATGACCGCAAGCACCAACAAATCACACAACACCAACACCTTGAACAGGGAATACTTGGCCAGAGCCAGTGTGAACAAAACAAATGGAGCCAATGGGATGGAGCAAAAAACATTGTGCAAACGGGAGTCATGTGGTGGGTGGCCCCTGATCAAGGATCCAGAAGCCCTCGGACAAACGAACAGATGGCAGAACATCACAAATGGCGACAGTGCCAATAGTGGGAACAGACTAGGAGAGTTGGCCACAGGGAGCAAGGCAATGAGGAAGGGTCATAGAGTGCCACATCTCAATCCACGGGACGCATGGAGGCGGACTCCCCTGAATCTCCTTTGATGGTTCCTCACGTAAGACAATGTCACACGGACACACATGACCTCTTGGGTGTGCAATCACACTCTCACCTCCTTGATCGTGGAGGCGCAGTAGGTGACTGATGGACTGCTCTAGCTAACGTGCGCCTTCAGAGGATGTTGGTGTGACCGGCTGGGAGGAGACAGATGGAGCAGTCAATGGAGGCTACGACAGGGAGGCGGGCGGGTACCAAGGCGGTGGTCCGTAAGGGGAAGAAGGGGGCCCCATGGACAATGGCCTGCCATATGGCAGGGACCACTCCCATGGGTAAAGAAAAGGGGGAGCAAAGGAGGTCCCGATTACTGAGTGAGCGCGTGCCGTAGAGGATTTGGGGCTGGTGCGTGAGCTTGAGGATGAGGAGGACGATGATAAACCAATAATTTGGGCCCAATGGGCATGCATCGCGGCCGCCAGGCGGGCGTTTTCAGGAGGAGCGAGACACTTTCATGCACTGTGCTCGCTCAAGCTATAGTTCCAGAAAACAGCAGAGCAGATCAGTGCCTGAGAGGTATCGTCCTTCTTCTTATCCTTTTCCTTACTGTCCCTACCTTGGTCGCGGCCGTGTCCCTACACGGCATGAGGTGCGGCTGCTGTAGTTGAGGCCGATGAGTGAGAACTGAGCAACAGAGGCAGTGAGAGAAGCGACACTGGTAACACCAGAGCGATGCAGGCGTCTGTGGCGGGAACCGCCTCCTCGTCCGCAGGCTAGTCCACCAGTCATCAAGACACTAAAAATAGGACACCAACTCCAGGTAGGGACTTTGGAGGAACAGGCTACAAAGGACGATGCATGACCTCGTCAGCATGTACCTCGCATAGAAGTTCGGAGAGCTCTGGGACCAAGCCATTCACCATAATGAGGATGGCGGAGAGCTGACGTGGCATCCTCAAGCTCACGAAGAAGCTTGATGCCACGGGCCCAGGAGACGTCTACTGCCTCAGCAACGTGCATCAGCAAGGTATTAAGCTGAACAATGAATGCGCTTTAGACAGCCTGTCTAGCAACGGTTGAGCGACGGCACATGAATGCATATGCGCTAGTGGGATTTGTGGCAGTGAGTTTGGCGGGATCGCCATTGTATGTAACGACGCCATCAGTCAGGTATTCAGTTGCAGATTTGATGAAAGCTCGTGTGACATATGTTGATTCAGAGGGGAAAAGCACGAAAGGAGGATTATCACTAGGGTCAGGCGGGAAGTAACACTCCAACGGTTGCTCCCCCTGAGTCCAAGCGCTAAAACACACAGCACATTTGGAAAATACAAGACCAGGGGCAAGCCCTAGCAAATGGGACTAGAAGTCGTGCTAGCGCAATGTAGGTATAATGTGGTGGGTGGCAGGAGATGCAGTGGAGCCAGACAAGACGAACGCAACAAGGTCAGAGGCAGTGGAGCCGAAGGTGGTACAAGTTGCAGCAGGTAATGTAGGGGCGGCAGTGAGAGATGCAAGAGGCAGGCAAGAGAGGACCAGCACAGTGACCTCATCAGCTAGTTTGGCATGGTCATCAGGTTGTGCCTGAAGGCGCTCTTTATCAACACACTGAGCCTCATGAGCGACGTGCAGCTCACGCTGCAACTCTGCAATAAAGGACTCATCATCGTCAAGCATGGCGACAGACCACGTTGAAAAAAAAAAGGTCAGAGTTTCCCCCGTCCCAGTGGGCGTGGGAAAGCCAAAGTGGGTGTGTGGATGGTCTTCGTTGCGCTGCAAAACAGCCTGACACGAAAGACACACCCCGGGCACAGCACAGCGGAGACGAGGCAAGACGGCAGGACGGCGAACAGATTATGCAAGCCGGCGGGAGGCGGCAAAAATCGGACGAATGGATGCAGCTGCAGCGGTAGCAAGAACAGAGAAGGAGGCAACTAAGGGGATGATAAGACAAAATCCCCCTGACAGTGCGGTTGCATTCAGGGTCGATGCGGCAAAGAGCTGCCGTGGCTGCCACTTCAGCCTCTGTGTAGGCCTCAGAGGTGCGACTAGTGGAGGTGGCAACAAGTGCCAGTGCGGCACCTGCTGCAGCACCAAAAGTGAATGGCGCTGAGGCTGCTATGCCGATGACACCTGCTGCCCCCTGAGCGAATGCGAGCACGTACTGTGCGTTGGCAAGGGGTGCACACTCGTTATGGTCGGCAGTCTCTGCACTGGCTGAATTGCGATTGCCGTGATGACTAGGGGACACGGAGGTTCTTACCGCTTCAGAATGAGGCACTGCTAGCGGTGCAGAGTTGTGCGGTGCTGCAGACCTGCCTTCACCCGTGTAATACCACAGGAGGTGACGTAGCAACTTGTGTGCGTTGGAGTAGGGGCCGACCCGGTCTGCTCTGTAATGCTCCCACTGCGCCAGGTTGAAATCTCTATAGCAGCTGGCACTGCTGCCAATTCCGTTGAGAATGCTGCAGTGTGGTGATGTTACTACTACCAGTGCTGTTTTACCAATGCCGCAACTGCTGCTGCAGCTGCTACTAATGTTGCTACTGGTTATGTCGTACTGCTGCGGCTGCCGCTGCTGGTGCTGTCCCTGTGGCCTATGGCTCAGATTTTTGCAATGGTCCTAAAGTGGCTGCCGTTGTTGCAGCACCTGCTGCTACTGCTGCAGCTGCTGTAGCTGATGTGGCTATGGCTCTGGCAACAGTGGTAACCTCACTGCTGCTACAATAGCTGCTACCGTCAATGTTGCTGCAGCTATTGCTATGACAATGTTGCTGCTTCCAATGCTGTGGCTGCCAATACTGCTGCTGCCACTACTTCTGTTGCTGCCAATCTTGTTGCTGCAGCTGCTACTGCTGCTTATACTGCTGTTGTAGCTGCTGCTCTGCTGCCGATGAAAACGTAGCAGTGGCATCCAAGTTATCAATGTCGCAGGTGCATGTTGTTATGCTACCTGCGTTCCGGTGGCTGATCAAGCGGCTGCAATGCTGTATCGGCAGGAATTCTTGATGTTGTAGCTACCTAGGTGTTGCAGCCTGATGTGCAGGAGTGTGCCTGCCACAGAACGCACGTCCTCCTGGCACAAGCTAATAGGAACAAAGGCAGCTACCCCCAGGTCGTGCACTGATCGTCCTCCACAGAATGGATGAGGCGGCTGTCAGAGAACGTGGCTGTCGTGCCGGGGACTACGGAGGTGTGTGCCGCATGCGCTACAATACCAATGGCTCACAGTGCTGAGCAAACAGGCTTCGACACTAATGTGTTGCAGTTCGTTTGCTACTACAGCAAGACAGTTTTGGCAGCGGCGGCAATGGCATGGAAGTAGCCGCCGATCTTGGGGTGGTACTACAAAGCATCCAACGCTCACCTATGGACGATGTGCCCTTGTGGCTCTGATACCAGTAGTAGGTGTTGTGGGACGCAAGGGAACGATTCAAGGAGGTAAGGAGTGCATACACCGAGAGATCAGAGGACGGCCATGGATTTGCTTCACTTAGGCAACACGAGAGTGACAACAGAGTCTAGAGCAATGTTAGCGATGGGTGTGGGATGACAACCTCACGGTTGGGTGTCAGCGAGATCACCCTCGACCGTGGGGTCTTGCCCTCGACAAGACTTGACCCTAGACTGTTGGGTCAATTTCCGCGCTCATGCTGCCGGTAAAATTCCGACAGCATTCTGCCTAGGGGGCTAAAACCCTGGCTCCCTCATTCGGATAGCCCTCGTCACCCCAGCTAAAGCCTAGACTAGAGCGGCGTGTTGAGGCTGTAGCTTCGCTAGAGTAGGCATGGCCCCATACTCGTTTTTTTGCACTGCTGCCCCCTTCTGCAGCTCTGAGTCTGTGAGCGAGAAACTGTGCGTTGAGGAGTTAGCACCAGAAAGGTAGTGCTAATCAGTTCTTTTCAGAAAAACTGAAAAGAACTGATTAGCAACTGAGAATGAGAAACAATGGGAGACCCCTCCAAGTTCTAGCTCTCCCCCAGCTCTGTAGAGCTTGTCACTCAGCTTTCTAGCCAATTAGAAAATGACATGTTTTCTGGCTGGCAAGGTTTTGTCGGTGAGCCCTGCCAGACGGCCCACAGCCAAAAACCCGGGCGTCATCCATTTTGCCTGAAAACTGGACCATACCATAATACCAATGCTGCGAACACACTCGTGGGGTCAGAATCATCTAGAAAATAGCAAAGAGGGGTTATCGCCGCCTAGACCCAGGTAGCGTCTACATTAGTCCCTGGTAACAACAGTGTCAGATCAACATGAAACTTGGACTCTAAGCAGAGCATAACACTGCAGACACAATGGTGCGGTGAGATCCAGCACTGGACGCATGGAGATAACATCTACAGTGGCAGTGACCGCCAGCGACACGACTGCCAAGGAGGCCTGCCGATGGAGCTGAGCACGTCGACCGTCAGAGGGAGGAGGCTCCAGCAAACTGCGTGTAGGCCTCTATGTGCGTCGGCTCCACAGGACGACACTCTAGCAGCATCATGTCTCACCGTCAATCAACTGCACGCCGATGTACACAAGCTGTGAGGACACAACAGAGCACAATAAGAGATGCGCAAAAACCACCCCCCCCCCCCCACTCCGCGGACACCACGAGACCATGAAAGCATCAACCAGAGTACATAGAGTAGCGAATGCAAATCTAACGCACTAAATCCCACATAATTCTCTCCTGCATCTCCATGGAGGCCTGGACCCAACCTGTTGGTAGCCTGTCCATGAGACTACTGTCGTGTCTTCTCCGATCATAGGCATACCAGCATTGACAGATGGGATGATGTCTAGTGTTGGGCAGCTCGATAATCAGCTGCAAAGGGTGACATGTGTGCGGCAAGCCCAGAGGTCAACATATGTCATTGACACCCGCACGGACATGCAGTCCGTTAAGTATTGCGGATTTGGCCCAGCAGGCAAAGCTCCTCGTCCGTTTTCTCAACGTAGCCTGAAGAAATCCAAAACAAACGTCTTCAAACTGTTCTTCATGCTCTACAAGAAAGACCATGCACATCAAGGTAGCGGTCAATTGACACACGATGTATACTAAACAAAAATGATGTCAAAAATGTTGAACTTGGAAATGATGATACGAGGTTGCCCGTGATCCACCCATCGCAACTACTTGGTGTGGTCCAATTAGACGAAGTCCTTGACCGAGGGAAAGGTTCACTCAATTCTCCCAATCATAGTATCCTAGTGTCTAAGTTTCAAACCGAAGGCAAAGCTCATTCAAAGTACAAAGTCGTGGCATTCCTCTTAAATGTGGTACACGCGGTGGGCATTTCACCGGTTCATCCATCTTTTTCAGGCCTCTTCGTAGCTACCTTATCCCACATGACCATTACACATCCCCAACACCTTGTAGGTAGCCTAGGTTGTTGAGCAAGCAAGAAAGCAAGCTAGCAAGCAGGCGGGTGATGACACCATGGATTGGAGGCAAGGTCACTTAGAGTAAGAAGAAGTGTGTAGAGTAAAATCAAGCGAAGTGGTGAGTACCGGTTGACCGGGTCACCCACGTGAATCACTCAACGTGGGGCCCGGACGCCACCCAAGGATCAAACCTGCCCCTGGAGCGAAAGAGCTCCAGGCGGTTTCTCACACGCCGGTGTAAGCCGGACGTGTGGTCCCGAGGGATCAGCAACCCAGTTTACTACACTGAAAGCATCCATGTGAGTAAAAATTCTGTCAAATCACAAGCATGCACTTCTACAAGTGTATCCCCCATTTTGGCATGTAGAGTCATCACTAAACTAAGGCTCGCCGTGAGGATGACATTGATGCTTTGGTTACCATTTGACAACTTGATAGTGTCACCACCACTGTGCGCCCCATGCTGCGTCACAGTCTTGCACCAAGGAGCCTCGGGTGAGATCAATCACTTGCAGTGATGAGGTGTGTGTGTGTGTGTGTGCGTAAAGGCAAGAGGGCACTTGCATGTGTCACAACTATAACCAACACTCCCCCATGACCCACAGACAAACAACCCACACACACATAGAACAAGGAGCATGTCACAAGACTGAGGAATACAGGACTCACATCAACCAAGTGCATCACGAGAGCATAGCGGACCAACAACATACACAGCCGCTCTGACCATGCCACTCCTGAGAGCTTTGGTGAGGAATTCTGTACGCTGCTAATGAGTGCTGACCCAACAATCTGAACTTCTCCAGCAACAATGCGCTCACGTACAAAGTAATGCTCAATGTTCATGTGCTTTGTGCAAGAATGATGCATGCCATCGTGCTCGGCAATTGTCTTCGCACTTTGGTTGTCTCAGCGCAGAGTGATGCAAGGAATGGGAACACGCAATTGTTGCAACAAGCGGGACAGCCATAAACTCTCGCACGTACCTGCGTCAAGTGTCACGTACTCTGCCTCACTGGACCTTCAAGCAACACAGCCCTGTTTTCAACTCTTCCAAGAGACAGCAGACCCACCGACAAGAAAGATGTAACCAATGCGGCTACAAGCATCCGTGTCATGTGCCCAGTCACTGTCTGTATATTTGTCTACCACCACAGAGGGCTGAGCACGGTGCAGTGGACAACGCATAGTGGACAAGGCGCAATGCAGCCTCGAGATGTCTCTGGCGAGGCTGTTGGGAGAACTGGGCCAAGAAGTTGACCGAGAAGGCAACATCCGCCCAAGTGGTGGTAGCGAGGTACATGAGGGAGCCGACCACACTCAAGTAGTCGGTGACTTCAACAATCTTCCCTAGCTACGCTGAATCGAGTGACTTCAGCAGGCGCTCACCTGCTGGAGTCATCGGTGTGGATGCGGTGTGGACGTCAGTAAGTAGGGAGGCAAAGCGCTCCCCCAGTGTGCAGATATATACAGCCTGGTGCACGTGCAGGGTGCGGCGCTGGCGGTCATGCTCAAGCTCCATTCCAAGAAAACCCGTGGAGGACCTAGGTCCTTCATCTTGTACGCAGACTGTAGCAGGCTCTTCACTGACTAGACAACTGCACGACTGGGTGAGGCAATGAGCAGGTCATCGACATAGACAAGAATGGCCACGAATGGATCTGAGGGGGGACCGAAGAAGAGTGAAGGATCAATTGTGTTGCGACGGTAACCTCCCCCCTCAAGAGTGGAGGAGATCTCCATGTTCCAGCAACGCAGCGACTACTTGAGCCCATAGAGGGCCTTGCGCAGTTGCCAAGCCTTGTTTGTGCCATCGGTGAAGCCCGGTGGATGGACCGTGTAGATCTCCTTGTCAAGCTTCCCATGCAGGAAGGCGTTGTTGACATCCATCTGCTCCAGCTCCCAATCGTGCTGGGCGACAAGACTCAACAGAGCTCGGGCAGTGGTGTACGTTCCAACCGGTGCAAAGGTCTCATCAATGTCAACTCCATGAATCTAGGAGAAACCCTTCGCCGTGAGGTGAGCTTTGTACCGGTCGACTGTCCCATTGGGCTTCAGCTTACGCCAAAGGACCCACCGGGCAGAGACTGCCTTGCGGCTTGCTGGGAGGTCTACAAGCTCAAAGACTCCATGCTCTTGAAGGGCTGTGAGCTCCTCCAGCATGACCTTCTCCCAGACACCGGCATGAGCTGCCTCACGAGCCTGCCGGACAGTGGAAGGGTCAGGGGGGAGAGCAAGAAGACCAGAGGCCACGAAGCATGTGGCAACATAACTGGTGACAGAAGAATCGACAGCACTCTAGAACTCATGGGCTACAAGAGCGTAGCCAACTGCCGAGTTGGGCTGCACGACACTGACAGACAGGCCAAGTGCATCAAAGCCAGTGGGTCGAGCTGAGGTGCCGACTGTGGAGGATGAGGCACTGGAGCCCCTGTTAAGTGGGATGGGAGACTTTGGACGAGCCAACAGGGACAGAGTCAGCAGGAGTCCTAGAGGATCTGGGGCACTCACCGGAGGACTGAGAGGACTGAGAGGACTGAAGAGCACGTAGTCTACCCCCACGAGTGAAGGACTTAGGGACAGAAACCGAATCTTCAGGTGCTCCACCTCCAGTGGCGTCAGTCATCGGAGGGGACTCCGAGACGGGAGATGAGCTGGAAGTCGAATAGAAAGGGGACTTCGTGGGAGTGGGTGCCGAGTGTGAGATCTCGAGACTGCTAGTGGACGACGAGGACTCAGGACTACCAGTGGACGGCAAGGGCGACACCGAATCTGAGGAAGGTTGTGATGCAGCCGACTCAGAAGAAGCATGGGAGAACGAGGAATCTGAGGAAGAGAGGTTCTCATCCTCACTGTCCGTGGTAGTGACAACAGGGGATGCCATGTGTAAAGGAGAGGATGACGCTCGAAGATCGGAGGCAAGAACAGACACACCTCCCCAAGCCGACGAAGCGAGGAAAGAGAGGAAGGAGGAGGAACATGGGACAGATCACGATTGAAGACGTCCTCGAAGAAGAGTGCATCACGCAACTCAATGACGCGGGAGCGGTCAGGGTCGTACAAGCGCCATGCTTTGGACATGGCGGAGACACAAAGAAAGGTGCAGAGACGAGCTTGAGGGCTCAGTTTGCCGTCATGAAAGTCCTCTGGCAACCAGACAGCCGTGACACAACCCCAAACACGAGCTAGATGGAGGTCAGCGCGATGACCGTACCAGCGTTCAAAGGGGGTGACGTGACAAGGGAGGGAATCATGGGGAACACTGTTCCAGATCCAGGTCATGTATGACATGGCCTCAAAGGAGAAGGCATGGGGGTGAGAAGACTCATTGAGGAGAGTACGGACACCGTCACCAAGGGTCCGATTCCAACGTTCACAGACGCCATTTTTTGGGACGTGTAGGGAGCCAAAGGTTCCATACACACCCCACGGGACGTCAAGAAGTGGGCAGTGGGACCCATGAATTCTCCACCACGGTCACAACAAAACGTTTTCAGACGGCGACCACAGGCCAGTTCAGCCTGAGGCAGCAACGACTTGATTGTGGGACGGACATCACTTTTTTGTCGAAGGGCAAACACCCTGCGCATACGAGAGAAGTCATCCGTGAAACAGAGGACATAGAGGCCAACCCCCCCGAGAGCGTCATGGGCAAGAAGTCCAATGACGTCTGCATGCAAGAGATCAAGAGGGTGAGACATGCGGGACTCCAACGTGGAAAAAGGGGAGCGATGCATTTTTTCTTGGGCATTGTCAAGACAGTCAGTAGGACAAGGGGCACAGAACATGTCGGCATCAAGGCCATGAGCAGGCTTGTACCTCAACAAACTGTCAACTGCAGCAGTGTGAATGTGGCAGAGACGATGATGGAGCAAGTGTGTATGTGCTGGAGTGAGAGAGCGGGCAACGTGAACAAGAGCAGTCGAGGCGGGATGCGGCGCAAATGAGGACACACGGAACAAACGGTCAGAATGAGTGCCATGCAGTAGGATACCGCCAGTGGTACGATGCAACACAGAAGCAATGCCGTGGCTGGAGAAGAAGTCCATGCCCAGGTCGTCGAGTTTCATAACAGAGAGTAGGCTGAGCTCAAGAGCGGGGACGTACAGAACATCAGGTAGGAAGAGTTCCCCCCTAGGGCCAACAAACCGAACAACCCCAACACCTTGGATTGGTAAGAGCTGACCAGAGCCGGTACGGACAAAGCGAACAGAGCCAACGGGAATAAGACAAACGAACGAGGCACGACAAGAATTCATGTGGTGGGTGGCACCTGAATCAAGGATCCGAAAGCCACCCGTCACGTGCACACAGGCTGGACCATGACTTACTGCGGCAATGGCAGAGCGAGGAGGAAGGCGCTAACCACAGGCAGCAAGGCAACGAGGCAAACTGTAGGACTGCCACTGCTCAATCCACGGGGCGTCAACTTTGGGACAGTCCTAAACATGACCGGGGGACGGACCACGAAGAGACGAGTCAACGGCACACGTAAGCCTCGCCGCAATCGAACTCACACTCTCACCTCCCTGATCACGGAGATGGCGCTAGTGGACGACATGGGAGAGAGTAGAGTCCAGCTGGCGGGCGTCGTCATACGGCCCTGTGACATGGACCCCAGACGAGTGGCGCTAGGAGATGTGGGCGGATGACACCCACGGCGGAGGAGAGTAGAAACCAGACGGCGGCCCGAAGTAGACAGGCCTGCCAAACCCAGAGGGCCGACCCCAGGGAGCGGACGGAGGCAATGAAGTCTGGGCAAGGCTGTAGGCGGAAGTGGTGGAGGAGGAGAGGGAGTGCGGAAAGCCACCACCAGACCCTATGGAGGTGGAGAGATGTGCAGAGCCTCCACAAGACCCTGTGGAGCGTGTCCAATGTGCACGCATGGCTGAGACAAGGCGGGCAACATCAGGGGGCGCCGGGCACTTGGGTGCCGCATGACCGGTGGTACCACCATTCCAGCATGTGACAGTGCTGGAGGAGAGAAATGAAGGTGCGGCACTATCAGTTTCGTGGTCCCTACCACCCTTTCCTCGCCCACCACCACTAGAGGCACTCCCTCGGCCTTTTCCTTTACCACTCCCCCACCCCGACCACCCCCTTGGGAAGCGAGAGATGTGGCTATCGTGGTGGAAGTGGTGGAGGAGGATGATGCAGATGCAGAAGAAGGGGAAGAAGGGAGTGCGGTGGTAGCTACTGTAACTGTGCCACGATAAATGCGTTTGTTTTGCCGTGAGCTCCACCAGTCTGTCAGGTGTTGGGAGGTGAACTCCCAGAAGGAAACAATGCCAAGCAGTGCATCAGCGAGGACGGGCATGGCAGCCAAACGTTCAAGCTCAGTGGCCTTCACCTCTCGGAAGATATCACTGAGCTTCGGGATGAGGCCATTGACAATGGAGAGGACAGCAAGGAACTGACCAAGAGCGGCCTTCGCGAGGTCATGCAGTAGTCGCAGACTACGAGCCCAGTAGGCACCGGCAATCTTGTCAGCACGCATGGACAGCGTGTTGAACTTGACAGTGAGAACGCTCTGAGTTGCATGGCCACTTATTGTGGTGCGTCGCTTGATCAGTGCGTAAGCACCAATCAGGGCAGCAGGGGTGCAGCATCCAGTGTCGGCATTGTAGGACCCAATTTCATCAGTAAGATCGTCAGTTCCGGCACAAATGAGGGTACGGACAACATGGGCAGAATCAGACTCAACAGGCATGAACGGTGGGGCGGCAGCGGGATTGGGTTCATGGTAGTATTCCCAAAGTTGTCCCCCATGCGCCCAAGCACTGAAACGAGCCTCCCAAGAGTGGAAGGAGAGATTGGAGGTGAAGTGAGGTGTGTTAGAGTCAAAGTAAGGTTTGTGTTGCACTAAAGGGGCAAGTGATTTGGCTGCGACTGCGCCGGCTACGACGGCAACTGCAAGAGGGCCAGAGGAAGAGGAGCCAGTGGTGGCGGATGCAGAAGCGAGTGATGTGGAGAATGCAGCAGCAATGCCGGCAGATGAAGTGCTGTGCAATGTGGACTGAAGGTGGTTAATGAACAAGTCAGCAATATGGTCTGCAAAGGATTCTTGGTTAGCTTGCTCAGCGCGCAGCTTCTCCTTGGCAGTGCGCTGAGCAGTGAGAGCAGCCTGCAGGGCAGTGCGCTCACGCTGCAGTTCAACCTGCAATGCCATGTACTGGTCATCGTCAACTGGCATGTTGCCAGTGACTTGACTAAGCCGACAAAATTTTGGCAGAGTGTCCCCTGCCCCAGTGGGCGTGGGAAATATGTGACGAGTGCGTTGGGAGTTCGCTGCAAGGCAACTACGTGTACGCACAAATACGCCAACGCAGAGGTGGCAAGGAGAGAGGGGGACACCAAGCTCACCAAGCACAGCACCACAAAGAGAACAACGGCAGAAGAGCAGTTGCAGCTGAGGAAGCGACAACTACGACAAAGGCTGATGCTAAGACGATGAGACAGGCTACTCCCGCCAGCGCTGCAGGTGACAGGGTGGAGATGGCAACAGCAGTCGTGACCAACAGCTGAATGTGACGAGTCGTTGAAGATGAAGAGGAGGGCAAAGATGAAGCATGTGCTATGGAGACATGAATGGAGGTGACGGCACTGGAGAATGCTGTGGCCGCTACAGCTACTACTGATGCGATTGTGTCTACTGCGGTGGCAATCTGGGTCACTACATTGATGGCAGCAGCCGCCAGAGGCCCCTGATCCATTGTAGTCATAGTGTTGGTCTCAATGGCTCTACCAGCGGCACAGCTCAGTAGTGCACGTGTAGCACGTGTTGTGGCTACAAACGTGGAGGCAAAAACAGCACTAGATACGAGAGCAGCCAACAGTGCAGTCATAGTATCAAGAGATGAAGAAGAAGCCGACTCTACAGATAATGTAGCTGGTGATGTGACACGGTGTGAAGCAGGTGCCCCGGATGCTGCTCCCGCGGGAGTTGGTGCTGCACCACGAGGAGCAGTACTACGACGTTGCTGACGTATTCTATGGGCAACGGGTGGGCTTACTGGTGATTGAAGAGGTTGATGATCACGCGGTGCCGCTATGGATGGCTCGTTCTACGCTGTCAGGGAGTCGTCAGCGGCTGACTGACAGTACATGGGGTAGATCCTGGCGTCTTCCTACTTGTAGAAGTCTGCGAGATCGTACTCCTCACCGGGGTGATACCTCGGGCTGCAGCGACAAACCCTTGACCACACCTCCCTCTCCACCCTCTCCTCATAGTACGCTAGCTCCTCGTCGAGGCGTGCACGCTCACACGCAGCTGTGGGCGAGGTGGGGATAGGTTCGGTCAGAGGCGGAGACGCCAGTGCGCCGAGTTCTTGGCTGCCCAGAGGGCGGCCTGAGGTGCTAAGGTGTGCACGGAGGTGACCTTCAGCTGCTGCGGTGGGGCTGCTGCAATAGGAGAGTCGGCTGCAGTGACGTCCGTCACAACCCTAGACAAGGTTGCACGCTCCGCAGGCGACCCAATGGCAGCTACCGTGCCAACGCCGTGGACAATGCGTGCTGGGTTCTGGTACGGTCGGAGAGGTGGGAGGTGGAGGGAAGAGACCCCAGCGTTGTAGCCACAATGGTGCACGAGGGAGGCCACGTGCACGAGACCAGTGCACCACGCAAAATGCAGGTGCAACGTGTAGTGTTGCGATGATGCCCACGAGTGGCTGCTGAGTGACAGAGGTGGCGGTACCTCGTAGTTGTAGTGGTGCCACGTGGAAGGAGTGTGTGCGGAAGCTGAGGCACGGTAGAGAAAGGTGGACGGCTGTGGAGAGGAGTCGATGCCGTGGGGGCAATGGAGCGAGATGAACGCACCACACCAAGCACGAGTGATGCACGTGCTCTATGAAGAGTATTCTTGCACGACTGCTGGGAAATGGGTGTCACGACTCGGTAGCGCAGAGGTGTGTGTGGAGCTGAAGCTTGGCAGAGTGCGAGAGGACAACCACAACGGCGTGCGTGTCCTATGCATGAGAGAGGAGCACACCGTCATCCACGGGTGCTACATGCGGCTGCAAGGGGCAGAAGCTGCTACTGCGGTTTTTGCCCGCTACAATCACGGAGGTGAAGCTTGCGCAGGATCACTCGCCATGTGTGAGTGCCCAACAAGGTCTCTGGACAGTCGCGAGGAGGAGTAGTCCTCCTGCTTTGATACCAATAGGTAGTCTAGGCTGCTAAGCAAGCAAGCTAGCAAGCAAACGGTTGACGGGATGACACCATGGATTGGGGGCAAGGTCACTTAGAGTAAGAAAAAGTGTGTGGAGTAAAAGCAAGCAAAGTGGTGAGTACTGGTTGACCGAGCCACCCACGCGAATCACTCGACGTGGGGCCCAGACGCCACCCAGGGATCGAATCTGCCCCTGGAGCGAACGAGCTCCAGGCGGTTTCTCACACGCCGGTGTAAACGGGACGTGTGGTCCCGAGGGATCAGCAACCCGGTTTACTACACTGAAAGCATGCATGTGAGTAAGAATCCTGTTAAATCACGAGCATGCACTTCTACAAGTGTATCCCCCATTTTGGCATGTAGAGTCGTCACTAAACTAAGGCCCACTGTAAGGATGGCATTGGTGCTGTGGTTACCACTTGACGACTTGATAGTGTCACCACCACTATGCGCCCCATGTTGCATCACAGTCTTGCATCAAGGAGCCTCAGTTGAGATCAATCACCTGCAGTGATGGGGGGTGTGTGTGTGTGTGTGTGTGTGTGTGTGTGTGTGTGTGTGTGTGTGTGTGTGTGTGTGTGTGTGTGTGTGTGTGTGTGTGTGTGTGTGTGTGTGTGTGTGTGTGTGTGTGTGTGTGTGTGTGTATACAGGCAAGAGGGTACTTGCATGTATCACAACCATAACTAACACACCTCACCTTCCCTCCGGGTTACCATCCCACCTCACTCCACCACCACACCATCAAAACGCCTCACCTCCACAACATTTTACCACCTCACCTCCAATTTTGTAAGCTACATAGACTACAGGCGCCTCTTGTCCATCAGTTTATTCAGTCAAGCACAATCCCTCTGTTCTCAGTTCCTGAGAGGAGCTGCTAGGGAATAAGAGACACCATGAGCATGCCACAACTCAGCGCATCACACGATTTCGCCACACCACCAGGTACAACAGGTGTTGGTTATGGTTGTGACACACGCAAGTGCCCCCTTGTCTCCGTGCACACACACACCACCATACCATTGCAGGTGACTAATCTCGGCTAAGGCTCTCTGGTGCAAACCGTGATGCAGCATGGAGCACACAGTGGTGATGACATCATCAAGTCACCAAGTCGTGGCTAGAGCATGAGCGTCACCCTCACGACGAGCCTTAGCCTAGTGATAATCCTGCGTGTCAAATTTGGGGAATACATTTGTGGAAGTACATGCTTGTGATGTAACTGGATTCCTACACACTTGCATGCTTTTAGCGTAATGTACTGGGTTGCTAATCCCTCGGGACCACGCGTCCGGTTTATACCGGCGTGTGAGAAACCACTCGTTCGCTCCAGGGCCGGGGTTCGATCCCTGGGTGACGTCCGGGCCCCACGTCGAGTTGTTTGCATGGATGGCCCGGTCAACCGGCACTTACCACTTCGCTCTCTTGTTACTTGCACTCTTGTTACTCTTACATACTTCTTAACGTGGTTTTGCCCCCGATCTATGGTTTCTGTCATCGCTTGCTACTTGCTTGCTTGCTTAGCAATCATGACTACCTACTAGTATCAGAGTAGGAGGGCTCCTTCCTCCTCGCGACAGTCCTGAGACCTCGTGAAACCACGTCGGGCAACTTCTTCCGGGCGGATGATCCCGCGTGAGCCACATACTTGCAACCGTTGCAGGTAGAAGCAGCTGCACAAGCTCCGCCACTGCAGTCTCTCACATCGCACACGTGGCTCACGGTGTGCCTCACTCCCGTGCACGGGTCACGCACATCTCCGCAGCTGTTGTCGGGCACCTCGCTGAGCTTCGGCCGGTGCATGCACGTCGGTGAAGTGAAGCGGTTGCAACGACCTTTGCTCCATTCTCCCATGAGCCGTGCGTGCATGTTCTTCATACTGACTCACGCTGCACCCCACTCTACGAGGTGCGGTTGTTTCT
Source organism: Penium margaritaceum (assembly GCA_023375785.1). NCBI lineage: Eukaryota > Viridiplantae > Streptophyta > Zygnematophyceae > Desmidiales > Peniaceae > Penium > Penium margaritaceum. Next base: position 85,266 of record SZWC01010149.1, read on the forward strand.
GGAGTCACCACCACTACAGCATTTTCCCCCTTCCGCCGTGCTTCAACTTCCACACGCACGACGGACGCACGTGACTGTCTTTCAATAGTCATGTGAGTGCCTTCTCCACTGCACCACCCATTGTACCCGCAATCTACGTGGTGCCTCAGCCTCGTGCACACAGCTGCCCCATGCACCGGCACCTCTCGGCCTCCGTTCTCCTGCTCCACACGTGGTGCCTTCTCCACTACACCACCCATTGCACCCGCAATCTGCATGGTGCCTCGGCCTCGTGCACAGAGCTGCCCCGTGCACCGGCACCTCTCGGCCTCCATTTTCTTGCTCCACACGTGGTGCCTTCTCCACTGCACCACCCATTGCACCCGCAATCTGCATGGTGCCTCGGCCTCGTGCACACACTTGCCCCGTGCACCGGCACCTCTCGACCTCAGTTCTCCTACTCCACACGTGGTGCCTTGCTCCGCGCACTACCTTTGCAACAGCCGACACATCCGCACCAGCAGGATCAACCGGAACAGCTGAACCTTTGTCTTTGCACCTCTCAGCACCTCTGGATGCCTCCCAGGCAGCCAAGCACTCGGTGTACTGGCGTCTCCGTGTGCAACCGAGCCTATCCCCACATCTCCCACTGCCGCACGTGAGCGAGTTCGCATCAACGAGGAGCTTGCGTATTACGAGGAGCGGGCGGAGAGGGAGGTGTGGTCGAGGGTTCGCTGCAGCAGCCCGGGCTACAACCCCGGCGAGGACTACGACCCCGCTGATTACTACGAGTGGGCAGACGCAAATGACTATGCAGCCCACTGTCAATCACCCGCCGACGGCTCTCCGATGGCGCAGAACGAGCCAGCTATGGTGCCACCGCGTGATCATTGATCTCTTCACTCACTGCTAAGCCCACCCGTTGTCCATAAGACCCGCCAGCGACGTTACCGAGCTGCTCCTCGTGGCACAATGCCATTTCATGTGGCAGTAGCATTGGGGCGCCTGCTTCACGCCGTGCCTCATCTTCGGCAGCGTCAGGTGCAGAGTCATCGTCTTCTCCAACCCCTGATATTCAGACTACCCTGCAGGATGCACTTGTGTCCAGTGCTGCTGGTGCATCTACCTTTGCAGCCACTGCACGTGCTGCACGTGCACCAGCTAGCACTGCCGCTGGCAGAGCCATTGAGACCTACACTGTGACTACAGTTGATCAGGGACATTTGGTGGCTGCTGCCATCAACGTAGTGACTCCGATTGTTGCCGTAGCAGACGCAGTCGCATCAGCAGCAGCAGCACCGGCCACAGCGCTCTCCAGTGCCATTGAGTCTATCCACACCTCCACAGTCCATGCATCATCTCTGCCCTCCTCTTCGTCTTCATTCACTCGTCACGTTCAGCTGTTGATCTTGACCACTGCAGCCATCTCTGGTCTGTCAGCTGCAGCTCTGACAGGAGTAGCTTGTCTCATCGTCTCTGGCTATAACTGCATCAGCCGCTGATGCAGTTGTAGCCTCCTCAGCTGCAGCGGCTCTTCCACCATTATTCTCATCCCGCCGCCGTGCCTGGTGAGCCTGGCTTCTCTTGGTGTCACTCTCTTCCTGCCGCTTCTAAATTGGCGTGTTTGTGTGTCCAGGTTGTTGCATTGCAGCGAGCTTCCGCCGCACTCATCACACATTTCCCATGCCCATTGGGGCGAGGGAAACTGTGCCAAAATTTCTTGGCAGAGCCACGCAACTGGCAATATGCCAGTTGACGATGACCAATACACAGCCTTGCAAGCTGAACTGTAGCGCAAGCGCAATGCACTACAAGCAACACTTGTTGCTCAGCGCGTCGCTGAGGAGAAGCTGCGGGCTGAGCAAGCAGACCAAGAAACCTTCACAATTCACATTGCTGACTTGTTCACTAACCGCCTCCAATCCACATTGCATAGCACACAGTCCGCCGGCATTGTTGCAGCATTCTCCACCTCATCCGCTTCCGCATCTGCTGCCGCTGGCTCATCTTCCTCTGACTAGCTAACAATCGCTGCCGCCGTCGGCGCAGCTCCAACAAAAGTGCTTGCCTCATCCGTGCAGCGCAAACCTGACTTTGACTCTAATCCACCTCACCTCACCTCCAATCTCACATTCCACTCTTGGGAGGTTCTTTTCAGCGCGTGGGAATAGGGGGAGCAGCTCTGGGAATACTACCATGAACTCAACCCCACTTCTGCTCCACCTTTCGTGCCAATCGAATATGAGTCTGCACGGGCTGTACGTGCCCTCATTCGCGCCGGACCCGACGATCTCACTGATGAGATCGGGTCCTACAATGGTGACACTGCACGCCGCACCCCTGCTGACCTGGTTGGTGCTTACGCACTGATCAAGCGGCGCATGACAGTGACTTGGCATGCAGCTCACTGTCCAGTTAAACACGCTCTCTATGCATGCTGACAAGAATGCAGATGCTTACTGGGCACCCAGTGTGTGACTCCTACGCGACCTCGGCAAGGCTGCCCTTGGCCAGCTCCCCGTCGTTCTCTCCATCATTAATGGCCTCATCCCAGAACTCAGTGACATCTTCCGCGAGGTGAAGGCTACTGAGCTTGAACGCCTGGCTGCCATCCCTGTCCCAGCTGACGCACCTCCCGGCATTGGTGCATTCTGGGAGTTCACCTCCCAACGTCTGATCGACTGCAATTGCAGCAGCTACCACTGCACTCCCTTCTTCCTCCACCTCTTCCGCTCCTGCATCGTCCTCCATCACCACTTCCATCACAACTGCTACATCTCTTGCTTCCCAAGGGGGTGGTCGCGGTGGGAGGGGTGGTAAAGGTAAAGGTAGAGGGGGTGGCTCTAGCGGTGGTGGGCAAGGAAGGAGTGGCAAGGGTCGCAGCTCTGATAGCGCCCCACCCCCATCCTCCTCCTCCAGCACTGTTATGTTCTGGAACTACTGTGCCACCGGTTATGCACCGCCCAAATGCCCAAAGCCACCTGATGATGCCCGCCTTGCCTCAGCCATGCGTGCATACTGGGCACGCTCCATAGGGTCTGGTGGTGGCTCTACGCATTCCTCCACCTCCACAGGTGGTTCTTCCCATTCTTCCTCCTCCGCTCCTATAGCTGCTGCCTACACCACCGCCCACTCTTCACCGCTGCCGCCAGCACCCTGGGAGTGGCCCCTGGGATTTGGCAGCCCTCTCTACTTCAAACCCCCATCCGGGTTCTACTGTCCTCCACCGTGGGCGACCTCCACCCACAGCTCCCAGCGCCCCTCTTTCGGCGTGCTCATCACCGGGCCGTCTGACGATGACTGCCAGTTGGACTCTGCCCTCTCTCATGCCATCCACCAACGTCACCTACACGATCAGGGAGGTAAGAGACATTCGGTTCAAAGGGGACTTGCGTGTGCCGCTGATTTGTCTCTCCGTGGGTCGTCCTCCGGTCATGTTCAGGGTTGTTCCCCAGTCGATGTCCCATGGATTGAGCAGTGGCAGTCTTACAGTCTTCCTAGCTGTCTTGTCGCCTGTGGTCAGCACCTTTCTCCTTGCTTTGCCATTGCTACCGTGAGTCGTGACCCTGCTACTGTCCGCGTGACGGGTGGCTTCTGGATCCTTGATTTAGGGGCCACTCGCCACATGACCTCTTGTCGTTCCTCGTTTGTTTTGCTGGGTCCCGTTGGCTCTGTTCGCTTTGTTCGCACCGGCTCTGTTCAGCTTCTACCTGTCCAGGGTGTCTAGGTTGTCCGCTTTGTTGGCCCTCGGGGGAACTCTTTTTCTCTGATGTTTTGTACGTCCCCGCTCTTGAGCTCACTCTGATGTCTGTTACGACACTTGACAACCAGGGCATGGACCTCTCCTCCAGCCATGGCATTGCCTCTGTCGTGCATCGCACTACTGGTCGTATTCTGCTGCGTGGCCCTCATTCTGATCGAGTGTTCCGTGTACCATCGTTTGCACCGCATCCCTCCACGACCGCTCTCGTTCATGTGGCCCGCTCTCTCAATGCGGCACATGCATAGTTGCTCCATCCTCGCCTCAGTCACATTCACACTGTTGTCGTTGATCGTTTGCTTTGGGACACGCCCGCTCATGGTCTTGCACCGACACGTTCTCTGCCCCTTCCTCCACTGACTGTCTTGACTGTGCCCAGGGAAAAATGCATCGCTCTCCTTTTTCCACGTCAGAGTCCGCCATGTCTCACCCTCTTGATCTCCTACATGCTGATGTCATAGGACCCCTTTCCCATGACGCACTCGGGGGGGTTGGTCGCTATGTCCTCTGTCTCACAGACGATTTTTCTTGCATGCACTGGGTCTTTAGCCTTCGGCAAAAAAGTGACGTTTGCCCCACTTTGGAGTCCTGGCTCCCACAGGCCGAGCTGGCCTGTAGTCGTCGTCTGAAAGTCTTTCGCTCTGATCGTGGTGGAGAATTCATGGGTCCCGCTGCTCGCTTCTTGACGTCCTGCGGAGTGTGTATGGAACCTTTGGCTCCCTACACACCCCAACAAAACAACGTCTCTGAACGCTAGAACTGCACACTTGCCGACGGTGTCCGTACTCTCCTCAGTGAGTTCTCTCTCTCCCCCGTCTTCTCTTTCGAGGCAATGTCCTACATGACCTGGGTGTGGAACCGTGTTCCCAACGGTCCCCTCCCCCGTCATGTCATGCCATTCGAACGTTGGTACGGCCGCCGTGCTGACCTTCGTCTGGCTCGTGTCTGGGGCTGTGTGGCTGCTGTCTGGTTGCCCGAAGACTTTCGCGACAGCAAGCTCAGCCCTCACGCTCGTCTTTGCACTTTTCTTGGTGTTTCCTCCATGTCCTAAGCATGTCGCTTTTGGGACCCTGACCGCTCTCGTGTCATTGAGTCGCGTGACGCACTCTTCTTCGAGGATGTCTTCCCTCGTGACCTGTCTCATGTCCCTCCTCCTTCCTCTCTCTCCTCGCTCCGTCGGCATGGGGGGGGTGTGTCTGTCCCTGCCTCCGATCTCCGAGC
>SZWC01010150.1:55791-66014 GCA_023375785.1 Penium margaritaceum
GTGGCAGCAGCATTGGTCGCCGCAGCTAGTCAGACTCTCGTCTCCGGGTGTGCTGTGGTATTGCAGCTCTTCTCGTCTGGTCACGTTTGCTGACCCGGACGCCGTGACCTCCAGGCGTGATAGTACCTGTGGACCTCATTCTCTCCCGTGGCTTGGTGTTTACCACCGGGAGTAGGTGCCCTCGGCACCTATCCATCGTCCAGCGCACGAGATGAGTGCGCGGAAGAGTGAGCAGGCGCCGTGCGCATTCGCCTGCTACTACTGTGGTGATGGACGTCATGGTTGGCGTCGCTGTTGGACGCGCCCTCCCGGCTGGCATCCACCTTGGCTCCAGCCTCGTCCAAGCCTACGTCCTCCACAGCATACGGATCTGCCGGCGTTGGTAGATCCCCTAGCTGGACCTCTGGCGAGCATATTCGCCGAGATCCGCGGCCTACGGCAGACGGTGCAGCGGCTTTGTGACCTCGTTGTCACTGAGCGTGCTTCTGCTACTTGTTCGTCGACGGCCTCTTCGACCACATCTCCTCCATCATCTCCTCCTTCTTCATCCGATGGTGTCCCTTCAGCTTCACCTGCCAGCNGCCGGTGTTGATACATCCTCCACCTCCTCGGCCTCCATTGCTGTACCTGTCGAGGGGGAGTGTGGTCACCGCGCATTGCGTGATGCGACAGTAGCGACAGGATCCGCAGTTGGGTCGAGGGGGAGTGAGTCTGATCCCGACATGGAGGTCAGGGTGCAGACTTGCGTATCATCGAGCTCGACTTCCATGTCCGCGCTGGATCCAGATCTTTTACAGCAGCAGCTTGCGTCAGGAGGTGTCCAGGTCCGGCGTCCCGGGGCGGTGCCACTGGCGGCTCCTACCGGTGGCGGCCCGGCGGTGGCACACGGGTCCCGTACGGATCGGGATGCATCTTTGGGAGTTTTGGCGGAGTATGTGCAGCAGGCTCACACTAGTACTGCGGAGGTTCCAGTGCAGGAGATATGTGTGTCATCGAGGTCGACATCCACGCTGGGACAGGAGCCGAACGTTCTGCAGCAGCAGGTTGCATCACGAGGAGTGCAGGTCTCATGTGCCTTGGCGGTGCCACTTGCGACTCCGACCGATAGCGGCCTGGCGGTGGCACATGAGTCACGCGCGGATCAGGATACCCCACACGGATTTCCGGGGGCGTTCGCGCACGGGACTCATACTTGCCCGACAGTGGTCCCAGTACACGAGCAGAGTCGACCGGCTGGTCTGTTGGAGGTTGAGGCGTTCTTGAGAGCAGCAGTTCTCAGAGATGTCGCCGGGTCATATGCTGTAGCAGACACAGCAGGCTCCACCGCCTCATCTGCGCTACTTGTGGACCCGCTTCAGCGTGAGGTGTCGCTCAGGTTCCCACAGCCTCCGGGTTCCCGTACACACGGAGCAGCGACATACATGCCGGAGTCAGATGATGGTCCTCACTCTATCATCGAGCAGGTGGCAGCGACCAGTCTTCCCGGCGAGACAGTGCGTGAGCGCCAGCTGCGCTTGCTGGTCGCCTTGACGGACATTGTCGAGCCGGAGCCCTACACACCAGTTTCCACTACGGCGGCAGTTGACGACAGTGGTGCAGATCCCTACATGCAGATGGAGTCACCTCGTCAGCAGGAGCTGAGTTGTGNCGGGTTCCCGTACACACGGAGCAGCGACATACATGCCGGAGTCAGATGATGGTCCTCACTCTATCATCGAGCAGGTGGCAGCGACCAGTCTTCCCGGCGAGACAGTGCGTGAGTGCCAGCTGCGCTTGCTGGTCGCCTTGACGGGCATTGTCGAGCCGGAGCCCTGCACACCAGTTTCCACTACGGCGGCAGTTGACGACAGTGGTGCAGATCCCTACATGCAGATGGAGTCACCTCGTCAGCAGGAGCTGAGTTGTGCACCTTCGTGTTCACCTGCTAGTGACCTTGCTGATCACATGGACACTGAGAGTGGCAGTACCTGTACGGACGACGTTTCCACATGCTCTACGGACTCAGACGACTCCTCCTTCTCCTTCTCTCTCGGCATGGGACCGCTCACTCCTCGCATGACAGACACGAGCTACGATGTGCATGTGACACCTGCAGCTGCATCCGATGTTCCAGCGTCTCGGCACATTGCGAGCTTGGTTGACCCCCAGGAGGATGCAGCAGCACCAGTTCCATCGTCTCCAGCATTAGAGATGCAGATGGCGTTGTACTCACGAGTTGTGCAGTCTGCATGTGCAGCATCCAGTGAGGCAGGGTTTATTCTACACCAGGTCGACATCGGCCACCTCGACATGTCCGAGGCAGATTACGCCGACCTGCAGGAGCGTGTAGTGATGCTGCAGCGGGAGATGATGGCAGCGCGTGAGCGATTCTCAGAGGATGGCAGCATCAGTACTATCGGCACGACCCCTGCGCCAGCAGCATCTGGCACACCTATGCTTGGGGAGCATCTTGTACGCGCTCCGAGTATGACGTCNCATCTTCATCTTCATCCGCGAGTGGTGATCCGGTTCGTCGTTCCAGCTCTCCTCCTCCGGCGGTACACCCCTGTGCCTCAGGGTGCTCTATCCGGCCTCCGAGGCCAGCTCCGCCACTTCATCCACGCACGCGTGCTGCTCGCCCATTCCCGTTCCTCCGGCGTACACAGATGCATCGCGGCAGTGCGGAGGCAGGAGAGACTGTGAGTTGGGACCCTTGGCAGTCACGCGAGGACTGGCATACCCTACGCGATGCAGATTCACGTGAGGAGTCGTAGCCGGAGACACCACTTCGACTTTGAGGGAGGGAGTCGACTCGCACGTGACAGGAGGAGCTATCTCTGCATGTTGGACACACCACATGACTCATCGCCCAGGATCTGTTCAGATACATCAGCATCTCCATCGAGGACATCGCTCCCAGGTTCATCTGCCCAGGGGGAGTGTTGTGTGGACCTCGACCTGACGCGACGTTATGGGAGATGCATGGGGAGGTCCATGCTCTGTTGTGAGCATCTACAGCATCCCGCATGTGGCTCATGCTGCGTGCCTGCACAGTTGCATGTATATGGCAGCACCCTATTGGTCGAGACCCGGACACTTGGTGCGTTGTACCAGTGTCACGAGGAGACCATGTGATCGTGTCTTGTGTATGGCTATAGTGTGTGTGGCATGTGCATGCGAGCTGTTGGTCGAGACCCGGACACTTGGTGCGTTGTACCAGTGTCACGAGGAGACCATCTTGTTGCTTGACATGTGTGTGATAGGCATTACACTGGTTTGTGCACGTGTGCATCCCTCCTCTCATGGTCGAGACCCAGACACTTGGTGGGCTGTGCCAGTGTCCAGGGAGACCCTAGATGGATAGCAGATGAGCGTGTGTATTTGTGTCTGTGTGAGTTGACTCATGCATCTTATGGCTTACCATACATTGTTGTTCCATGCCTTCGTTCATTCGTTCTGGCGTGGATGGCTATGTCAGCCAGGGGGAGTGTTGGTTTGTGTGGCTTCCACCCGTCACGACCGACACTGCTAGTTTACCGATATACCCACATTCGGGGTATATGGCAGAGGAGGGCGTGACGACACGACGGGCCTCCGGACTGCACCGAGACTTCTCCAGCACCTACGACAGCGCTGGCGAGACGCGGTCGATGCGTTCCGACAGCCATGTGGGCTTGTCAGGAGGCAGGAGAGTTTTCTCGGTGGGTTGAGACCCGNGTTCGGAAAGCCGTTTGTGATGTCTGGACGTTGATTCCGAGATGTTTTGACACTGCTCATATTTTCTCGGTGGTCGAGACCCGGGCACTCGGCGAGCTGTTCCGGTGCCTCGAGGAGACCACCTTTGTTGCTCTCGTGGTGTATGCAGTGTGTTCTCCCTGTTGAGTCATTTTGGTTCAGCAGGGGTGACGGGGCCCGGTGCGGTTAGCTGCCGGCGCCCCTATATAAGCCCGCTAGGGGCTCATTTGTACTCTCTCCTTGTTCTTTATATTCAGCGTTCCAGACTTAGCCAAATTCTTGCCGTCTTGCATCGCACTCACACACAGAGCTCATGTTCGTTCTTGCATGGGCCTGCATGCCCTAGAATTTCCAGCTTTCCTAGCATTTCCAATTCTCCACAAATCAGTGGGACCGGTTTCAGTACTCATGGCCTTGTGCCAACAAAGATAAAGATCTGCCCTCTGGGCACACCTTTCCCAAAGTTGCCCCATCCACCGAGGCAGTTGCTGTCCATCAAAATCTCCCTCCTTTGTTGTACAACTGTAGTACATCCGAAGATAACCTTTGGAATGGTCTCTTGTTGTAGGTCTTGCCTTCTCCCATAGCTAGTAGACCTGCCACACACATCCACTAAAACATCATGTGTGGCTAAAAAACCCGTAATGATAGGCATGACCCGAAGACGAGGAGTACAAGAATATGATGACGTTGCTCACACTAGCATCTGGCTAGGCACACTATGGCTGAGAGTCAAGGAAATATTTTCAGACTTTTGAACAAGATTCTTTCAGCACCTCATGCATGAATGCTTGAAAGAGGAGCCCATTTTCCTTACAATCTATGCAGTGATGAAACATGATAAATGGACTGATCCACTCTTTGTTCCTACTCTCTGTTCTCAACCTCAATCTCATCCCTCACTCTCTCCCAGCTCCTCTCCCCCTTCTGAACTCATTAGGAATAGCAACCAACTATCCCCTCTAGATGTCGGAACCCCCCCCCCCCCCCATAGAGGGCAATCCCGCAAGCTGAACAAAGCAAAGTGGACAGGCCACACCACCCCCATCATATCTGCCAAACTACATGGAGGAACTACCTCCCCCGCTCAAACACCCTCCACTGGTACCAAGCACTCCTCCCAGATCATGGCAGCATGCCAAGATACTTTCAATATCTCAACTTCCTCATCCACACATACTGGGTTCCCCCAACCACATGTCCTTACACTTTCAAAGTAAAAAACACACTATTTCAGGAATGTGAACCGACTTTTGAAGCTTCCCCTTTATCAGCTCCTCCCCATGCTTAGGCAACTCATGTGGCACAAGAAGAAACCCAAACCCAAAGGCTCCTCCAAGCCCCTCCTCTCTTCTACACAACACATACACAAAACTCACCCCCTTATCCGACGCATGACATCAGCATACACACACAAATGCAACACCCATCTCTCCCCAATCACACCCACAGCACTCCTCACTTAGCATCCCTCGCACACACCCACAGCTAACCGACAAAACCCACATAGAGTACACACCATAACCCTAGTGCACATCCTCCAAATTCTAAGAGGAACCCCATGTACCATCCCAAATACCCCTCCCCACCGAAGAACAAGAAATCTCGCCTAAGCCTCCTCTCCCCCGCGAAAGGCCAAAAAGGCCGCCGCCCCTGACCCGAGACATTAGAGAAGGAACCAAGAGATCAAAAGCAAAAAGGGACTGCACAAAAAGCTCTGTCATACCAAAGTCCCAGTACCCCGGCCGCAATCATTCAAAATTGGTGGACAAGTACCATGACAGAGATTCAGCGCACGTTTGGCAGTGAGTGGAATCACGGAGTTCTGGGAGATGGTGGTCACTCCTGAACGTGTTGACGCACTGCACTACCATTGAGGGGATTTCCGTGAGAAACAGGAGAACTTCCAACACTGAGCATATCACCAATAAGCAAATCACATGGAGATCAACGCAATGCAAGGAGGCTAGCAGCAAAGCAAGCCACGTGGTGGGAACTAGTGGATCTATGGGAAGTCTGGGCACCACAAAAAGAATTGCAAGAAGAACAAGTAGGAAAAGGACAACCAACAGTGAGTGGCGGACAGCCAACTACTGGGAAATCTTCATCTGCATCGGCGGACACCAGTCCCCAAAATCCTTCGACAACTAGGGAGTTAGTGACTGTATTCATGTAGAGCAAAGGGAGCAAGAAAAATTCGAGTATCCTCTTGAAAGCCGATCCTTTATCGGCTGGTTTTGCGGATGGCAAGGAGCGCCAAACTTGCACGCAGATAAAATCATGAATAGATTGTGGTGCATGGCACTTGTTCTTCAGTGACAATTTTGCGGAAAGGGTGAGGCTTGAATGGCTTCCTTGAAAGCCAGCTAAGGCCAAGTTAGCACAAGTGGAGTTGGAGTGCAGGGTGCCTCTAAAGCCTTTGAGGGTCCTTCTACGCAAGCTGGCGTGCAAGGTGAACTTCTGCACGTGCCCAATGCATGCCTATGATGCCATTTTAGGACGTGACTGGCGACACCGGTGGAATCTTGGTGTGGATTGGGTGCACAACCAGGTGAAGGTGAAGAAATGCAAAGAGCAGATAATTTTGCTGTAATGGGCTGAGGAGATGGACTCGAGGCACGCATAGTGTTTTAATTGAGTTATGTGCAGCTGAAGCATTGTCAGCACAAGGGAGATTAAGTGTACCTTGTATGGGTGTGACTAAAAGAAACAGCTAAAGAGGTGGAAGTGTGTGTCATAGAGGCAAAGCAAACAGAGGAAGAGAAACATAAATCACCAATAGCGGAGCTGTTGGAAGCCATGAATGCAGTGTGAGATAGCTATAGTGACGTCTTTCCCGCTGAGCTATCAAAGGGCTTACCAATGAAGCGGGACATTACACACAAACTTGAGCTTGTTGCGGGAGTAACTCCAACAGTGTGTGTTGCATATCGCATGAGTGACAATAAGCTGAGTGAGCTCAAGAAGCAATTGGAGCACGGGTTCATAAGACTGTCGCTGTCTTCATATGTTGGACCTCTCCTCCTTGTAAAGAAAAAGACAAAGGAGCTGCGGATGTGCGTAGAATATCACACACTAAACAACGCAACCATTAAGAAATGGTACCCGCTGCCAAGGGTCGAGGAGGTGTCTTACCAGCTGAGGGGAGCACAATACTTCAGCAAGATTGACTTACACTTGGGACACCATCAGATCCAGATTGCGGAGCAGGATGTTGAGAAGACGGCCTTTTGGACACAGTGTGGCATCACGTGTCACGAGAAGACGGCCTTTTGGTACCTCGTGATGTCGTTTGATTTGACCAACACTCCTGCAACATTCTTATGAATAGGATCTTCCACCCTCACTTGAACAGTTTTGTGGTGGTATTCCTTGATGAAATCATCATCTAATCATGAGCTCTAGAAGAGCATCAGTACTATCTTTGGAAGGTACCGGATATTCTTTGGAGAGAGAAGTTGTTTGCTACACTCTCCAAGTAAAAGTTTGAGAAGAAGGAGGTGGAGTTCCTTGGGAACATTGTGAGGGATAAGGGTTTCCATATGGATCCAAAGAAGGTGGAAACAGTGAGGTAGTGGTCTATACCAAAGTGTGTACATGTCATCTAGGTCTTCCTGTTTTTTTTCATCTACTACCAAAATTTTATCAAGGGTACGCAGAGAACGGTGTGCCATTGAAATAGATGTTGAGGAAGGAATACCATTATGAATGGGACAAGAAGTAGCAGAGGAGCTTTGAGGAGCTCAAGTCTGTAATGTGTGACACTTTGGTCCTGGTGCATCCAGGTTCATTTAAGGAGTGTGTCATGGCAACGGATGTAAGAGACTATGCCATTGGGGTAGTGCTTATGCACAATCATGGGGAGAGGTTACAACCAATTGTGTATGCGTCTCGCAAGTTACAAGGTGTGAATCTGAACTATGCAACGAAAAGGAGATACATAGGAGATGTTGACCGTGATCCATGCCTTAAGCATTGGCAGTGTTACCTGGAGTCTCGACACTCTCTGATCTTCATGAATCACTATGCCCTGAAGTACCTAAACATGCACTCAATCTTGAGTTGCTGTTAGACTCGCTGGATGCAGATTTTGGAAGGAAGTCTTAACTACGAGATCAAGTACAAGCCTAGGAAGGTGAACCCAGCGGACCCTCACTCAAGGAGGCCATACTTGAGTCTCAATGCCATCTCACTCCTTATGGGATCTCCAATCATGCATAACCTTTTCAAGCACTGCTATGACATGGTCAGGGAGTTTACGAAGGATGCGCTAAAAGACCGAACGTGGGCTGGAGTGTATTGGCAAATGGACCAAGAGTGGAAGATTGTCGTGCCGGACTATACGCTATTGAAGGAGTTTCTCATAGAGGAGGCGCGTGATATCCACTACTCGGGTCACTTTGGCTTCGACAAGACGCTCAAAGCAATGGCATGCCAATACTGGGGGTCATCAATGGTGAATGACTGCAAGAGGTTTGTGAGCATTTGCGATGTATGCCAACGTTTTAAGGCATGGAGGAACAATCCACCTAGAAGGTTACAGCCTTTACTTGTTCCTGTGAGGCGATGAAAAAACATCTCGCTTGACTTCTTTGATGGGTTACCGATAACACAACAAGCTAACAACACGTTGTTGGTGGTGGTGGAATAGTTATCCGAGATGGCACATTTTGTCGTATGTCCTCAGATGATCATGATTGCTGAGATATCTCAACTCCTCCTCAGTCATGTCGTCAAGCTGCATGGAGTGTTGCACTAGGTAGTCTCAGATCATGATCCACTCTTCACTTTGCCATTCTAGAGAGATCTCATGCGGAAGCTCTGCATGTTGCTGTAGTTGACCACAGCATACCACCCACAGAGTGATGTTCAGACAGAGCGCACGAACCAATCATTCAAGCAGCTGTCGTGGAGCATGGTCCCATCGGATGGAAAGGGTTGGGAGGAGAAGCTTGGAATGGAAAAGCCGTCCTATAACTCAGCGGTGTTAGCATCAAGAGGGAAGTCACCATTTGAGGTGGTTTATAGCCACCAGCCACTAAGCCCAGATGCCCTTATTATGACAACGTCTCTTTTGGATGTGCAATAGATTTTTGATGGGTTTGCTACTAGATGAGACAGGGTGCGGTAGCGGTTGTTGAAGGTACAAAAGCAGTAGAAGTAGCAGGCTGATAAGCATTGATCTGTGGAGGGGTTCAATGTGAGTGAGCAGGTGATGCTAAAGTCTACCAACCTGCAGCTGATGGGAGTTGGGAGCCAGAAGCTAAGGTTGCAATGTATGGACCCGTTTTGCATATAGTTGAAGCAGTCGGCTGTGTCTTACAAGTTGGAGCTGCCAGCTCATTACACCATCCATCGAGTGTTCTACATCTCTTTTATGCTTATCGCGATCCAAACACCTTCGTCTAGGGCTGCAAGACATCTCCACCTCCTATTGTGGACGTTGAAGGCAGTGGGGAGTTTGAGGTGGAGAAGATTCTGGTGGACCGCCAGTGGGGACGTTGATGTGAGTTTATAGTGCAGTGGAAAGGGTACCCAACTGAGCACAACTCGTGGAATTTAGAGGCCAACTTCTATATTGATGGCACCAACATTGTCCTCCATGTGTATCTCAAGCGTGCTTGGATGTCGTGTCTCGGACGGAGGAGGGTGCATGAAATGAGGTGTTCCTATTTCTCACATACTAAGGGCTTCATCCAAGTTTTGGGAGCACTTGAGCATTTTTCCGCTTTAAACATTCAGCTCATGGTTGCGCTTGACTTTGCTCGACCGCGGCTACAAGGAGAGAGAAGGGGTGGGCAAGTGATGATATGAGGAGTATATCGTCGCCAAGGGGGTGTTTCACTCACACCTGCATGCGTACGTTCCAAACACGCCATGCGGGGGTGGCCTCCCCGCTTAGTGCATCATTTCTAGTTAATCACCCCTAAAACATACACTCGTCATACAGTGTACATAATAAACACATGGAATTGGAAGTTTCATGGTACCTTCATGGAAAATGCAACATAACTTAATGTACAATGTGTGTTCACAGACATACAAATGTATTTCAATGTTTCAACATAGGAAACATCGTAGAAGGTTTACCAGAAAAGTTAAACACATAAAAAATCCATGGTTCAGTTCTTTACAACTCTACTTACAATTTGCAAAAACAAAGGTACATTTGTACTGATACATGAAATGTGTTGCAACTGTAAGGCATAACAGTGTCTATTTCTTGACTCAAAACATGAAAGAGACAGAACCCTCCCGAAGTCACATCCGTGGGGTTTGGGGTTTTTTTGCTTGCTCGTGCTCCTTCTGGGCCCCACGGTAGCGAGACCTAGCAGGTTGGCTTTTATTGTGGGGGGGGGGGGGGTTCGGACCCTACATTCAAACCATTTGCAAAGATACACTAATGTATAATCTTGGATGTTGTACGATACATATTCTGTTTTACAGCTCAAATGCAATTTGACTTTGGGAGGGGGAGAACGACGTGGTGGCCGGATTGACGTCGTCTT
>SZWC01010150.1:74113-87641 GCA_023375785.1 Penium margaritaceum
AGAGAGAGAGAGAGAGAGAGAGAGAGAGAGAGAGAGCAAGGAAATGAGGTCAAGGAAAATGAGCAACGCTGGTGCAAAACCCCCAAACATGCCTTGCGTGTGACAATTTTGTGCTATCATGTAAAAAACTCGATTTCATTTAGTTTGAACATTGAGTTTCGAACGTGAAAAACTCGTGTGGACTCATGAGTTGGGGATGATAACCCCCTCCTTTCGGACCAAGAATGAGGGGGCAAGGTAAAATGGATACTGGCCTCCGAAGACTTGAACCATTCAAGTCTCCCTACACGGGTCAACAAATGACGATTGTCCCAAGAGTGACATGGAGGGGAAAATCCCTATAACAAGCTCTAGATGCCATTATGTGAACCCCAACAACAACTTCCATGCCAAAGCAGGAGACACCACGCAATTGATCGCAATACAGGAGAAAAACTTTATTCATTGTTGCCATGAAACTTGGGAGGAACTTTGTAAATCCAAACAACATAACCGTGAACTCGAAATTCTTGTTTCAAGTATAGAACTCTTTCTTCTCAATGTCTTTATCAAATGTGCAGATCTGATGATTATTATTGTGCAGGTCAATTTTGGTGAAAATCCGTGTCCCATGGAGCTCGTCGAAAGGTTCGTCTGCTTCCACAAGAGGGTAGCGGTTCTTGATGGTGATTTCATTCAATACATATTAGTCCACATGCATGTGTGTCTCTCTAGTTTTGTTTTTCAGGAAGAGTAAAGGTGTAGCATAGGAGGACGTCGATGATCTCATAATCCATTGAAATAATACCTCATCAAGGTGCTCTTTCATTTTGTTTAGCTTGTGGTCGTTCATCTGATAGGTCCCCTTCACCATCAGTCTGCTTCTCGGCTTCAGGTCTATCTGGTGATCAATGCTTTGTTGCGGAGGTAGCTCTTGGGGGAGTTCATCGGGAAAACCAGTTTCAAAATCCTTCACTGGAGGTACGAAATCCTCAGGAATGGCTGCAAACTTGTTAGGTTTTGAGGCCGATGTGCTCACCTCTACTGCTACAATTTATTATTCTTCCCTATTTCCACTTCTACTAGCCATACTTGAGCTCCGCATTCTAGATGTATTTTGGTTACATCAAAATGTATCGGCTGACATTTAACAACTACTACAATTTCCTCGGCAACTTGCACCTTTGTTGCTTCTCGGAACCGCCACAACGTCGAGGGTCGTTTGATCAGGGACAAGTATTGTTCTCTGTTGTTTTTCTTAACATAGACAGATTTGCTGCTTCAATCCACCTGCGGATAGCGTCGACACTGGAAACCTCACTCAAGCATGATGTTTTGGCCTCTCATTGAACAAGTTCTGTGGACCCTTACGTGGTGCATACATCAGATTGGCATGCAAAGATGTTTACAAAGTCGATGGATTTCAAGTCGTTCACGATTTTTCCTTCAAACACCTCCAGTTTGCTTTGTAAATCCAGATTTCCAACCATGTCCTTGCTTACAATGGTTTGCAAACCTCCTCCTTACAGTAGTGCCAATATCGTTTTGTAACTCTTGTATCCCCTCGGTTGCATTCGTAGTAGTATAGCCAGTTGGTCGTCCTTGTATCCTTTGTCGAACTTTGCGATCTTAGGAATTCTTGTTGGCGGCGATGTAAGCCGCTCACATGGGCTATCAGTCAGCGCAGATGTTTTCAACCGGATTGGAGTTCCTATCCATTGCCGTTTCCCAACTCATCATTTCTTCTTTATGACTTCTCCCCCCCCTTTTTGGCATGCTGCAACTATTTCTAAAAGTCGTGGAATATGTGTTCCCACTCCGTGTAAGTCCAAGTGAGCCGATGATCGTGTCGATCGACAATGTCCATATCCATCAGAGAGGAGGTGTCTGCTCACTTGGACTTACCTCCGCCACAATAAGGGCTCCGACTTCGGGATCGCCAATCGTTAAATTCGTGCATCTGAGCATTGTATTTTACGCTCCCGATGCGATCGGCTGCTATGATCATTCACAAAAGGTTGTCTTGGATACTAAATACGGTCAATACTCGCTGAATATCTCTCTTGAGATGGTTTTTGCAGTAAAAATATAGTTTGTTGAGGGTGACGTCGCTTCTCGTAATAATTTTGCTAAAAAATCACGTGTACTCTTCTAGATTAGATTGTTGTCGCAGGCAAAGAAGCCTGTATCGTATGTCAGATTTCTTGTTTGTTTTTCCAAAGCAGGTAAATATGGCGCATGGAAAGTTGTTCTAGTTCTCCTGGAGAGTTAGAGTGTTGTGACATGAGAGTTTGATTTTCTTGAAGGGTAGAACGCCTATGGTCGACAATGTGAGGGCTGTCACCTGAGCTGATGATTGAGCTCCACCGGTCTCTTGCTGTAATTTCATGGAATTCAGATTAGATCAACAACTTAAATCCATGCCACGTAAAATTGAGGCCATTAGGTCAATTTTCTTGTTATTGGTATTGACCCCAATAGCAGTGAAGTACACCTCCAAACATGCGAGCCACATCCTAACCATCCATCCTTTTGAGTTCGCTGGATCGGACAGTTGAGGAAGCGCAGGTCAGAACTGAGGTTCACTCTAGAGTTGACCGTTTCTCTTAGTGAAACTGCTTCTCGTGGGCGTAAGTTTTTTTGCTCTTCCATTACAGTGTTGAGCTGCCTAAGAAAATGGGTGTTGAGGTTCTCGGGTCCCAACAACTTATGGTACAGGTCTACGTTGATGCGAGCATGGCAAGTGGTGCCTCCCATCGTGCCAAGTGTTGACTCGGTGAGGAACGGCAAGGTTAGATGGTTTGCCAAGCCTGAGGGGTCCGACAAATCGTTGGTCGTTGTGGTCGTTAGTGCTGTGCGTTTAATCGTAGAATCCGTTGTTGCTGTCTGGTTAGCGTGTTTGGTGGCTGCTGATCCTCCACCTCCGGAGTCTTTGTCTGTGGCTTCTATTCGTTGACGTGTGCACTCGCTTTGTTCACCAGTGTCATCGAGATGAACAGTAGACATATAGTGAAGACTTGTGCAAGGTTGTCGCCTTGTAGTTGGTGTGTCTGCGATACGTCCACCGCCGCCACACTCCGATACTAAGTGTTTCACCGAGCGAAACGTGTGTGGTTCATAGGGATGAGGTGTCCAGCAGTAGACGATTTGAGGAATGGGGACAAATGGATGAATTTTTGTTAAGCAAGAAGTGTACTTCAATGATAAGTGTCAAACAACTCGAGCGCATATGTACAATGATGAGAATCACAATGAGGCATTTGTTGGGTCTTTGGTGTTCAGGCTAAGTGACGCGTGCGATGTCACACATTGAGTGGCCAATCCTATTGTGATGTGAGTCGTCTCTGTCAGTTTGTACAGCTTGTTATGACCACTTGGCAGTGTCTATACTCGTGCCGATCCCTGATACAGACTTAGCAAGCACAGGAGCACTGACAGGTGGTGGCTCCACCAACTAGCTGCAGCCAGACACCTGCCACGTTATCCAGAGTACCTATTGGGGTGCTTTGCCTTTTTTATGTTGTCAATAGAGTTTTCTCGGTAGACTGGCTCTTGAGCCCCATTTGCATGTTTTCCATTGTGTGTCAACTGATTGATGCCATACTTGTGCATGTTACCAGTCGTAGCTTCCAGCTCGAGTTTTTGTATCTGTAAGGTCAGACGGTGTTGCGTTTGGATGCTTGTGCTCGGAGTTACGGCCAGGACAATGGTTTTTGGCCGGCTTTGGGAAAAACTGACGTTGCCGCGTGCGTCACCCGTGGCAATAATTTCTGCTTTCTGCTGTTCAGTTGTCATTTCTGTCTTCACATTGAAGGTATTGTCCTTATGAGACTAGAAGTGTATGGCCTAGCCCTATCCTTGTTGTTTCTGTACCCTTGCCTTTGTGCTAGTGCTATTGCTGACTAGACAGCGTTGCCCTATGAGCAGCACCCATGCTAGGACATTTCCAGGTAGCTTCCTACCTGAAGGTGGGAAGCTACACTACTACGGGCTAAATTCCGCTAAGAATTGATTCCTCTTGGGCTCGACTCTGTTGCATAATTAGGTTCCCCCCTTGTAGCCAGTGTGCGGAAATTCCTCCCAAACAGGTTTTGAAAATAAGCGGGCTCAATTTATGTCCACACAACGCTTTCAAAGAGGAAGAGGCCAGAAAAACGGACCCTGGTTGCTTGATTTTGGTCGTTAGCATGCATCTTTGACCCAGACTCCTGAACATTTCAGAATTTTGGATACACATAATTTCGCGAGGCCTTGTAGCGAGTGTGCAAAAATTCGGCCCCGTTTGTTTGAAATAAACCAAAAACAAATTCCTTCGCAAATGACTATCTGAGTTTAGGCGACATTACCGTACCTTCAGAGAAATGCCGCTGCGAGGTCAGGGGATTTTGAGAATATTGAGGCGCGCTTGAAGTCTAGCCCCGTCGAGAAGTGGAATGAACAATATTGAAACAATCATACGTTTTGTGGTACTTCTTTCAAACATTCGAGAAAGTAATCAAAGCTTTCAGAGACCTTGGTAAGGAAACTTGGAGGTTGGGGCAGATGGCCAAAATGCCCTCGGCCGAATGGCGTGTAAATCCTGAGATTGACACGCATTGGGCCACAAACGTGTGGAAAGAATTGCCCACTCACAGAATCGTGCATGCCTTAGATTTAACAATCATTCAGTTGTGATTCTCGTGATTGAGCAATTGGCGAGAAGGGTGACATAAGATTGAATTGGGATGTTTTATTGGTGTGGTTCGACGCTTTGGTGTGGTGCGACGTGCAGGGTCACACGTGTTACGTACCAGACGTACACGAGTCCCTGATCTTCTGGAGTGGGCATTCTTGTTATTCCACAAACAGTCCATAGCATCACGAGGATGGCGATATTCACTCCGACGGCCTAGGGCAAACTAGCCAACTGCCCCGTCCCCGGTGGATATTCCCGAACCTTCTGACAGCTTCCACCACTCTCGTGAACCTACAAAGAGAATTACCACGACCTTTCAGTCGACTTCTCAATGACTCTCAAAGAATCTAGATTTCTAAAGATGCATCATGCATCTTCACCGTCAATTCTCAAAGACACCCGACTTCCCGATGGACCTTCTCAAATCCGAGCACTCACAACACGACTCCACACACGTTGTTCAACATTTGGCCCAATGACCCCGACTATGCTTCATTCATAACTCATTGCTTGTATATATATGTTCAATCATTTCGACACTTGTCATCGAAGTACACTTACCGCTACTTATAAATACCTCAAGTGTCCCAAATTCCAAATCGTGTTTTGCCTCAAATCTTTTACCTGTTCACCATCTATGCTTTGTTCGGCGTAACACTTGGTATCAGAGCGCAGCGGTACTGGAGAGGCATTTGACTAGGTCACCCATCCGGAGGACTACCTCGCACAATTCTTCAGCGGATCTCATACATCAAGACTTCATAAAATTCATGACTACAACGTGAGGCGAGCGAGGACAATCGATGACCAGCAGCGGGTCTTCGGCGATGACTTCGGCTATGGAGGAACAGAACGTGCCGATGCACATGAACCCTGAAGCGATAGCAAATGCTGGCGTGGCAGGCTTTGCTGCAGCTACAACAACTCCTACGGCTTCGGCGACCGATCCGGTCACGGATCCGACAGAAATAAACCAGCCGCCCTTACCAACAGCCTTGGCGATGACAGCAGGGACGACAGGTGGCACTGGACGACATGCGCGGATCAACGAGGATCTGTCAAACATGATCTCCGCCCTCGAAGGGATCAACAATCACCTGCTCTAGCAACTCAACACCAGGGTGGAGGCTCTTCGCAATACAAGCGCACGTGAAGCGGTGCTTGTTGAGAAGTATTTCCAACTCTCGAGCGAACCCAAAAGTTGTCCGGCTCCATTAAAACCTTTTGATCCTGTAAACTCAAAAGGACCAATGGTTCGGATGTGGTTGACGAGTTTGGAAGTTTACTTCACTGCTGTTGGAGTAAATGATGATGAAAAGAAAATTGACCTCACGGACACGCTTTTGCGTGGCACGGAATTAAGTTGGTAGTCCAAGTTAAAGACCATCCAACGGTAGCAGGAGACCGGCGGAGCATCATCAACGGCTCACGGTACCTGTCTCACATCACCGGCCGTAGGCATTCTACCCTTAGAGCAGATCAACCCACTATGGCAAGATGCACTGATGCCACCAACCATGTGGAACGAATTCTCGCGCGCAATTCTCGCATGCTTTGGATGACTGAACGAAAAATCCGATACACGGTACAAACTCTAGCATTTGCGCCAATAGTCCTATGTGGCGGCGTACACGTAGAGATTCAACGAGATCATCACCGGAGCAGACATCGCCCCCGACGAGCTCTGTTTTCACTACAACAACAGCCTCAAGTGAAATATCTGGCGAGCAATCGCCAATTTCGACATTGAGAACAACTTGCCGTGGATGATCGCAACTGTAGAAAGGATCGACAACGCTGACTACAATGCTCAGATCCAGGAATCCTACACCTGGCAACCTCCTAACCACAATTATTGTGGAAATGCAAAAACCAGTCGACAGACTCCTCGTCTACGATGGAAGTAGACACCATCGACCAGAGAGATACGTGAACCTGCTACAAGTGCGGAAATGTTGGACACATCGCTCGAAATTGTCGGAGCAAGCAGCATGCCACAAGGGGGAGGGATGTCATAGAAAAATGAGTCAAGAAAAAGCAAGGAGCAGGAGTTAAAGGCGCAACTCTTGGCCGTAAGGAGCGATCTGCACCGAACGATCGCCCATCTTAATGGCCAACATCGCCGCATAGGGTTTCTGAGATCGCAAGTTTCGATGAGGGGTATGAGGACGACCAACTAGCGATGCTGCTAAAGTTTTTGTCTCGAGGATGCAGAAGCCGCAGAAAGGTATTGGCACTGTTGGATGGAGGAGCTTCACATAGCTTCATAAGCGACAACATGGTTTGCAAGCTAGGTTTGTAGACCAAACCAGGGGTGTTTGAAAGAAAAACCGTCGATGGGAAACTACAGATACGGAGATTCTCAGACCACTACGACTACAAGTGGGAGATCTTTGCCGTGTAACCGTCTGGAGGTCTTGTCCAATGAGGGATCAAAAAATCATTCTCGGACGAGATTTTTGAACTGGCACAATCTGCAAATCGACTGGAACAGTGGCGACGTCTACGTGGAGATCGACGGCACCAAACGACAACTTTCGCATGTACGATGGAAGCCTACAGGTGAAGTAGTAGAGGTGGAAGTAGCAGAGAAAGCCGCAAAAGCCGAAAAGCGACAACTGGTGCAGTCGATACTGCTCAACGTGGCCACACACTGTATACAACGAGGGGCTCGTGCGTGGCTCACACATCTCGAGCCAATGGGAGAAGCGGAAGTGGCAGTAGCTGACTCATCATCGACCTCATCGGCCTCGACAAAGTTCGCGATGGTATACGATGAGTTTGCATCGCTCATCGACAAGTTTGCAGACGTCTTCCCCGACGAACTCTCAAAAACTTTACCTCCTCAGTGAGACATCGACCATCGCATCAAGCTGAAGCCTGGCAGCAGACCTTCTGTCCGAGGGGCCTATCGGATGAATGATCACGAATTGACCAAGTAGAAAAAGCAGCTCGACAAGATTCTCGATCAGGGGTTCATCCGCCCATCCACGTCACCATATGTCGCACCAGTATTATTTGTGAAAAAAGGCAAAATGCGGATGTGCGTGGATTATCGGGTGTTGAGCGACGCTAACATCAAGAACCGCTACCCTCTCCCTCGAGCCGACAAACTTTTCGACCAACTCCGAGGAGCCCGAATTTTCACCAAAATCGACTTACGCAAGAGATATCACCGAATACGCATGTGAGCTGCTGACATCGAGAAGACAACATTTCAAACTCGCTACGAGCACTATGAGTTCACGGTTATGCCGTTTGGACTCAAAAACACCATAGCAACATTGAAGGCGGCAATGAACAACATTTTCGGTTCTTACCTCAACGAATTTGTCGTGGTGTACCTCGACAACATTCTGATCCACAACCGCACCCCGGAGGAGCAAGATGGACGTCTCCGAAAAGTTCCCAAAGTGTTATAAACGAGAGAAGTTTTTCAAAAAACTCTCGAAGTGCGATTTTGGTCACCGTTAAATTGAATTTTTGGGCCACGTCATCAACGGTAGACGGATCACCATGGATCCGAGAAAGTGGTAGCAACTGCTGATTGGCCAACGCCGACCATCGTTTGAGAAATTCAAGCTTTTCTCGGATTCTGTAATCACTACCAGTGATTCATGCGGGACCATGTGTGAGTGTTAGCGCCTCTTTCCAACCTCACTTGAAAAGAAAATGAGTGGAGGTTGGGAAATAGCAAACAAGATGAGGTCACCGCTTTGCCGAATGCTCTGACCTCAGCCAACCCTACGATTAGCCGATCTGACGATCGACTATATCATCGCTACGGATGCATCAGATCGAGCCATTGGTACAATTCTTCTGCAAGAGCACGGCAACGGCGAACAACCGGTCGCCTACATGTCTCGAAAACTACCAGGACCAGAACTCAACTATGCGGTCCACGAAAAGGAGATGCAGGCGGTCATGCACGCGTTCAAGACGTGGCGATGCTACCTGGAGCGTCGCCGATGCATTGTACGCACCGACCACCACACGTTGAAATATTTGAAGACGTAGCCGAATCTCAGCCAAAGTCAAACCCAATGGATGGAATTCCTTTAGCCGGGGTTCGACTACGAAATTGAGTACCGGCAAGGAAAAACCAATCCGGCGGACGCACTCAGCCGCCGACCAGATTTACTGACCGACATGGCAACCCTACAACTACTTCGAGACCCCTACCTTGAACGATTGTTCGCGCGAGGCTACGACCAGCACGGCGGATGTGATAAAACTGAATTCTCGTTCGACGCACCCTACTAGCGACGTTGCTTCACTCGCCAAGTAGTCGTTCCTTTGAACGACGAGCTTCGCCGTATGTTACTCAAAGAGTGCCATGACGCCAGTCCAGGTGGACACTTCGGAGAGGAAAAAACGTTGAAGAAGCTGGCGAAAAACTACTGGTGGGACAACATGCAATCCGACGTGGCCAACTTCTGCAAAACCTGCGACACATGTCAACAACAAAAATCTCATTGCACGAGGACACCCGGACTTCTGCAACCGCTCCCTGTTCCAATGGAACCATGTGTAGACATCTTCATGGACCTCATCACCGGATTACCAGTCACACCCGAGGGATATGACGCCATTCTCGTGGTCATCTACAGGTTTTCTAAAATGTCCCATTTCATCCCGACAACGACCACCGTCACCGCCGAGGGAACGATACGGCTTTTTCTAAACAGCATCGTGCGGCTACACGACGTACCGAGAGCCATCATGAGCGACAGTGACGGTCGATTTACTAGCCATTTTTGGTGCGAGCTGATGACTCGCTACGGAAGCGGGATTCAACTTTCGACGGCATTTCATCCTCAAACCAATGGTCATACCGAGCGGACAAAGCAGACGCTCGAACAACTGCTCGGAACACTATGCGAAACTCATGTGATGGATCGGGCACAAAAACTCCCGACCGCTCAAATCGTATATGATTCGGCAGTTTCCATTGCCACAGGTGAAACTCCATTTGAAGTGGTGTATGGCAAACTTCCCACCACACTTGCCGGACTACCGGGTCGTAGTAATATTCAGCATTCGACGTTCAATGACAAGACTTCACCATCGTCTGGGAGGAAACACAACAGACTCTCACAAAGACACATGCAACGATGAAGTGAGCAACTGACCGATATCGTAGCGACATCTTCACCTCTGGCGAAAAAGTCCTCCTCGGCTCGACGAACATCAAGCTCCGAGAATCCGACTGTTCAAACCTCAAGCCCCGATGGTTGGAACCGTTTGACATCGAACGCATGCAAACCCCCTTGAGAAAGTGCGTAGAAGCTTCCTAGAAACACAGTCGCTGACCGGGCGTCAGTGCCTAGTCAGACGGTGACGACAGTCACAGGTCGTACACACAACGGCAAGAGTTTGGCTAGGAGACACAAGTCAAAGTGTCAGAATGCTTCAATATAGCATATGCAAAGAGAAATGACAACTGACAGGTCCAGGGTATAAATACCTGCCGCGGCGCACGGCGGGTGTCGCACGCGGCAGTCCAAGAGCTGTCCTAAAACCGGCCCAAAACCACTGTTTTGGCCGTAACTCTGCGCACACATGTCAGAATCCTACGCCGTCTGAACCTAGACGTGCAGAATCAAAAGACGCACGCAACGACTGGTCACATGCATGCATCCATCGACTGACAGCGAGTATATAATGCAAAAACATGCAAATGGGCCTCATGCCCAGTCCGCCGAAAGGCGCCTGCAAGACGTAGAAGGCACAGCAAGGAGTCCCGGTGACATCTGGGGCTCTGGAACAGTGGTCGGTCAGCTCCAGACGGGTAGTCCGCCGCCTGTCGTCGCGCCGGTGTCACCAGGGCCGCCTGCCTCAGGGATCTGCACGAGTATGGACACGGCCGAGTGGTCACAGTAAACTGTACAGGAACGGCACAAAGCACAACACTCCCACATGACCCGATGGTACGCATGTCCATACGCGTGCAGCACTGGTACAACCACATAGTGAGGGACACAGACAGAGGAGACGGCAAAGTACATCCCACACTCAACCACTGTCACGCACGGGGCGAAGCCCAACAGAACGAATGGCCACCAGGAACTTTCCGCGGGCAAGTGCCTTCGTCAAGAAATCAGCTCGCTGCAAGTCAGTGCCAACCCACATGATGGAGATCACGCGTCGCTCCACCAGATCATGAACGAAGTGATGCTCAACCGCAATGTGCTTTGTGCGAGCATGAAAAACACCAGAGTTCTCCGCAATGGCGAGAGCACTCTGGTTGTCGCAACGCAGCACAATGGCGGGTACTGACTGCCCAAGCTCAAGAAACAAGCGCTGCAGCCAAATTGCCTCAGCAGCCCCTGCCCCCAAAGCCACATACTCTGCCTCCGACGAGCTACGTGCGATGCAGCCCTGCTTCCCGCTTCGCCACGACAAAGCGGTACCACCGAGCAGAAACACGTAGCCAGTGCGACTGCGCCCGTCAGGACTCCAAGCCCAGTCGTTGTCAGTGTAGCCGTCAAGGACCACCGAACACTGCCGACGAAAGCAGAGTCCGAGATACGGCGTGGAGACCACGTACCGTACCACTCGCACAGCCGCGTGAAGAGCTCTCGCACGTGGAGCCTGCGAGAACTGAGCGAGGAGGTTGACGGCGAACGCGATGTCGGGACACATGGTAGTGGCCAGGTACATCAGAGATCCGATAAGATGGAGGTACAAGGTCACGTCCACTGTCTCCCCCAGCTGTGTAGGGTCATCCACCTTCAGGGCATCCTGCCCATCAGGTGTGAGTGGTGTGGAAAAAGTGGGCACTGCACCAAGGAGATCGCTAAAGCGCTCCCCCACGACTCGTGCGTATCGGGCCTGATGCAGCAACAGTGTCCGATGTCTGCGATCTCGCACAATCTCCATACCAAGAAACACCGATGCAGGACCGAGGTCCTTCATCCTGTAGGCGGTCTGCAGGACAGCCTTGGCCTCCTTCACGGCCTCCAGCGACGGAGACGCGATCAGAAGGTCATCAACATAGACCAGGATGGCGGTAAACCGCTCGGGTGTCGGTAGGATGAAGAGTGAGGGGTCTGCCTCGCTCTGTACGTATCCTGCGCAAGTCAAGGTGCCAGTGATCTCCCAGTTCCAACACCATGGAGACTGCTTGAGGCCGTACAAGGACTTGCGCAAGCGCCAGACCTTGTCACCGTCCCCAAAGCCTGGTGGCTGAGCCACGTAGATCTCCTCATCCAAAGAGCCATGGAGGAATGCGTTGTTCACATCCATCTGGTGTAGTTCCCAGTCATGCTGAGCTACTACACCGAACAGAGCTTGAGCTGAGGTCATGCGGCCGACAGGGGCAAAGGTGTCAGTGTAATCAACTCCCTCAATCTGAGAGAACCCCTTGACGACCAAGCGGGCCTTGTAGCGTTCCAGTGAGCCATCCGGCTTCACTTTCTTNCTCTGCGTGGCAAGTGCACACGCCTCAGTGTCTGGTGTGACGGCCATAAGATCAGCTGCTGCGTCACAGGCGATATGGAACTCGCGAGTGACCAGGTCGTGCCCTATGGGGCACGCTGGGTGTACCTCTGAAAGCTCAGTGCGGACACTCAGGCCTAAGGCCTTTGTGCCTGGGTCACCGCTCGCGATGCTGCAAGAGGAACGTCTGGGTCCGGAACCCGAAGCTCGCTGAGCTCCAGAGTCCAGTGGTCGAAGGCGCCCACCGGGCTCACGGGAGTAACCGGAGGTCGAGGGGCGCACCTCAGGCTCAGGAACAGGTACGACCACAGGGACAGGTACGACCACAGCTGGTGAGGGCTGAGACGAGGCAGTCGGAGAAGCCGTGCGCGGAGATGCGTGTGTGGGGGACACTGAGCTGGAGATGACAGCGGGCAAGGCTGGCCCGGAGACTGAGACAGGAGTGTCAGCCGACGTAGAGACAGGAGTGGGCTGGTCTGGGTGAGACGCAGGAACAGGGGTGCCAGTGGACACAGAGGGTGATGTAGGAGGAGGCATGGGAGCAGTCGTACCTGTGGGGTGCGAAGCTGGCTGGACAGGCGGGATCTCTGGACCAACGGCAATGATAGCCAGATCATCAAGTGCTGGAGATCGAGAGGGGACTTGCGTGGACACATCAGCCTGGCGAGGAATGGTCGCTGGCGAAGAGCTCTCCCCCATCCGCCGAGGACCCTCACAGGAAGGGACATGAGCTGCAGAGAGCGCTGTGATCGAAGTCAGATCACGGTATGTGAGTGACTAAAAAAATAGCGTGTCACGGGACTCAATGACGCGACGGCGAGTGGGGTCCCAAAAACGCCAGGCCTTCGACCGCGGGGAGATGCCAATGAAGGCACACAAGCGACCCCGAGGGGAGACCTTGGACCCCTGCTGGTCCTCGGTGTACCATACGGAGGCCAGGGATCCCCAGACGCGTGCGAGACGAAGATCGGCACGGTGGCCAAACCAGAGCTCGTACGGTGTAACATGATCCGGAAGCGGACCATGCGGGAGGCGGTTCCAGACCCAAGTCATGTAGGCGAAGCCCTCGAATGCGAAGGACTCCGGGAGACCGCACTCAGACCGCATGGCGCGGACCGCATCCTCCATGGTGCGGTTCCAGCGCTCAGATACACCGTTCTGCTGTGGGGTAGCAGGAGCGGAGACCTGGTGAAAAATGCCGTGCTCAGCAAAGAAGGAGTCCATCTCGCCGAGGAACTCGCCGCCGCGATCCGAGCGAAAGGTATGTAGCGTGTGGCGAGACTGACGCTCAGCCATCACGAGCCAGAGCCGAACCGCAAGGGCGGCGTCGCTCTTCTGACGCAGACTGTAGACCCACCGCATCCGGGTGAAGTCATCAGTCAGCGTCAGAACATACCGGCCCCTCTCGGACAGCGACTCGACCGGGAGAGGACC
>SZWC01010151.1:21191-42858 GCA_023375785.1 Penium margaritaceum
ATGGTGAAGTAGAGGGAGGATGGAGGGAGGAGGAGGGATGGGGAGGGTGGGGAAATGAGGGGGAGGGAGGGAGATGGAGGAGGGGGGATGAGGAGGATTGGAAAGGGGGGAGAGGTGAGGGAGGGAGGGAGGAGAGGGAGAGGATCATGAGGGAGGTAGAGTGGGAGGATGGGGTGGGAGAAGGGGAGGAGGGAGAGCGGGAGGAGGAGGGGGAGGGAGAGGAGGAGGGGGAGGGGGTTTAGGAGGAGGAGGGGGAGGGAAAGGGGTAGCCTATCCTTCCCTCCTCTCCCTATCCTTGATAGGTAGAGGAGGGCGGGATGGGAGTAGGTACTGAGGATGATTATGTCCCTATGGTTAATCATGTCCTTTTTGTACACTCTATAATATGTGTATGGCATGAGTGTGCTTGTGTAGTTTCCCAGAAGGTTAGGTAGATCCAAGCATAATTCTGTCCACACATACATGTGTGTACACTGCATAAGTACCTTTCATGTGATGTTTTATGGAGTTAGAATCAAATAAACTCGATGAAAATCATGTTTAGTACATTTGTCTATTCTAGGTCTTCTAAAAGACGTTTGCTAACATTCCATCTGGAAACATTGGGAACACATTGTGTTACTATGGAAATGAGGGAGTCATTGACATTATTTGTAAATTAGGGAGAATCTCACGATACCCGTTGAGAGATTCCTCCTCCTAAAAACCAAAAGCGCATTGGGGGAGTGTACGTAGGAGTGTATGTAATGCACTTGCTCAAAGTTACACAAGTGTAATCTCAATTGTTATTTATACGAAACGTCTCTTAGAATAATACAGTTGTGTATTTTTCTTAACACCCCTCTCATACACTGCCCTCTAAATTGGCCTGATACACTTTTTCTTTTTGGGGGAGTGCGAGGGGAAGGGTCTCTTGACATCTGTCGAGCCCATCCCCCACCACCCCCCAACACCGAAAGTGTATTGGGGGAATGTATGTGGGAGTGTATGTGATACACGTGCTGAAAAATACACAAGTGTATTCATAGATGTTATTTCTATGAAACATCTCTTAACGTAATGCACTTGTGTTGTTTTCTATACACCCCTCTCATACACTGCTCAATACATGGGCCCGATACACTTTTGCCTAGGAGCGGTCGCTCGATATTTTTCGAAGCCATCCCCCATCCCCCCCAAATACTGAAAGTGTATTGTGGGAGTGTATCTAGGGTTGAATGTGGTGCACATGTGAAAAAAAACACAAGGGTATCCGTAAATGTTATTTCTACAAAACATCTCTTACCATAATACACTTGTGTACTCTTCTATACACCCTTCTCATACACTGCCCAATATACTAGCCTGATACACTTTTACCTTTTTTTGGGGGAGGGGGGAAGGGTCTCTCGATATCTATTGAACCCATCCCACACCCCCTCCCCCCAACACCAAAAGTGTATTGGGGGAGTGTATGTGGGTGTGTATGTGTACACGTACTGAAAAATACACAAGTTTATTTGCAATTGTTATTTATATAAAACATCTCTGAGTGTAATACACTTGTGTTTTTTTGTATACACCCCTCTCATATACTACCCAATACACGGGAACGACTCCATATCCGTTGAGCCCACCCCTCCCCAAACATCGAAAGTGTATTGGGGGAGTGTATCTGGAAGTGTATGTGGTGTACATGCTGAAAAATACATAAGTTTATTCGCAAATGTTATGTCTACAAAACATTTCTTAGCATAATACACTTGTGTTATTTTCTACACACTCCTCTCATACACTGTCCAATACACTAGCCTGATACACTTTCACCTTTGGGAGGGGGGATCTTGTTAATATCCATCAAAACCCATCTCTCCCCCTCCCATACCGAAAGTGTATTAGTGGAGTGTATGTGGGAGTGTATGTGGAGCAAGTATTGAAAAATACACAAGTGTGTTTCCAAAGATTATTTTTATGAAACATCTCTTAGCGTAATACACTTGTGTTTTCTTTTCTATACACCCCTCTCATACACTGCCCAATACACGGGCCTGATACACCTTTTGGAGGGGGGGAGGGTCGCTTGATATCTGTCGCACCCATCCTCCAACACCCCTCCAACATTGAAAGTGTATTGGAGGAGTGTATATGGGAGTTTATGTGGTACACGTGCTGAAAAAATACACGGTTGTACTTGCAATTGTTATGTCTACGAAACATCTCTTAGCGTAATACACTTGTGTATTTATCTATACACCCCTCTAATACACTGCCCAATACACGGGCCAGAAACACTTTTACCTTTTGGGGGGGGAGGGGGAGATTCACTCAATATCTGTCAAACCCATCCCCCACCCCCCCTCCCAAACACTGAAAGTTCATTGGGGGAGTTTACATAGCAGTGTATGTGGTGCACGTGCTGAAAAGTAAATAAGTGCATTAAAAAATGTTATGTCTTTGAACCATCTCTTAGCGTAATACATTTGTGTATTTGTCTAAGCACCCCTCTCATGCATTTCCCAATACACTGGCCTGAAACACTTTCACCTTTGAGCGCGGGTCTCAATGTCGGTCAAAACCCATCCCCCCCCTACACCGAAATTGTATTGGGAGAGTGTATGTGGGAGTGTATGGGGTGCAAGTGCTGAAAAATACATGAGTGTGTTCGCAAAGGTTATTTCTATGAAACATCTCTTAGCATAATACAGTTGTTTTTTTCCATATACACCCCTCTTATACACTGCCCAATACATGGGCCCGATACACTTTTACGTTTTAGGGGGGGGAGGAGTCCCTAGCCCATCCCCCATACCCCCTCCAAACACCGAAAGTGTATTGGGGAAGTGTATCTGGTAGTGTATGTGGTGCACGTGTTGAGAAATACATAAGTGTATTCACAAATGTTATGTCTACAAACCATCTCTTAGTGCAATACACTTGTGTATTTTTCTATACATCCCTCTCATACAGTGCCCAATACACTGGTCTGATACACTTTCACCTTGGAGGAGGGTCGTCTCAATATCCATCAAAACCCATCTCCCTCCCCCCTCCAACACCAAAAGTATACTGGGGGAGTGTATGTGGTAGTGTATGTGGTTCAAGTACTGAAAAATACACAAGTGTATTTGCAAAGATTATTTCTATGAAACACATCTTAGCGTAATACACTTTTGTTTTATTTCTATACACCCCTCTCATACACTGTCCAGCACACGGGCCTGATACAATTTCACCTTTTGGAGGGGGGGAGGGGTCGCTTGATATCCTTCAAACCCATCCTCCACCCCCCTACCCCCAACATTGAAAGTGTATTGGAGGAGTGTATATGGGAGTGTATGTGGAACACATGCTGAAAAACACACAAGTGTATGTGCAAATGTTATTTATATGAAAAATCTCATAGCGTAATACACTTGTGTTTTTTCCTATACACCCCTTTCATACATTGCCCAACACATGGGCCACATGATATTTTACCTTTTGGAAGGGGGGGAGAGTCACTCAATATCCATCGAACCCATCCCCGACCCTCCCTCCCAAACACCGAAAGTGTATTGGGGCAGTGTATTTAGTAGTGTATGTGGTACACGTGCTGAAAAATACATAACTGTATTCACAAATTTTATGTCTACGAAACATGTCTTAGCGTAATACACTTGTTCATTTTTCTATATACCCCTCTTATACACTATCCAATACTGCACATATTCATGAGTGCAATCATGGATGGTTGCCATTTAGCTTGATGAGAGAACGAGTCTTAATTTCACTTAACAACAAATGTCTTTACACGTTACAAAAAAATTCAATTTTGTGTGTTCTGTTTTTTGGCATCAAATTTATACATAAACCAATAGTTTTTCAAATTCTGGGAAACCCATAAACACTTTTTTCTTTTCTAATGTTATTCTTAATAATAAAAATTGTGGAATGTCCAGATCAATGCTTCAATTTGAAGTTGCTTCCATACAAAACAAAGTAAAATCACTTGAGAATACTACGGTGATTTAGAGCTCAACACGCTGCTCAAACTGTTCATTACAAATTGTGTTAGATGATTTTTTATCTGATTGTGCCAACATTGGCGTGTCCATGTCCAGAGAATAACACTGTAAGAGGATCTCTTTGTTGATGAAATCATAGTTTTGAGTTTTTTTCCCAACTCCTGAAGTATGATTGATTCCATTAGTACAACTATGTGTCTTTCGTTAATGCGGTCATGTTGCATAATTTATTTGGTAAAATTTGACTTTCTACAAGTAAGTACACCTCCAGGGAAAAAAGAATTTTGTTGAAACTCTTTTACTCCCTCAAGGGAGCCTTATGGAAGGCAGTTTCAGCCGATAGAATTTATAAAACCCAATATGAAAAGTAACTTCCATGGTGTCCCACCATTGTAGCCTTAATTGTGGTTTTTGGTCAAGTAACATGGGTCAACGTTGTCATAACTTAACATGGTTTCTTAAAAAACAACCATCTTGCCAAAGAGGTTGGCTCTGGACTCAAGTGTGATAGCAGTTGAGCTACCATGACCTGAAGTACGACCTTGGAGTTGCTATATGGCGTTGTGAGAGAGGCATGTATTACTACAAAGGGGTGTTGCAAATGGATTCATTTTTATAATTTCATAGCTATTGTGGAAAGAAGTTGATGTATCCATTGAATCGCCACATTATCAACGAATATTTTTGGGACTCTACTTAAGATCTATTGGCACCTATGAATTCTTTGAAAACTCAGAACTCTGTGGTTTTCTAAAGGAAATCTCCAAGGTCCCAACATAGTGGGTCGTGGGAGAACCTCGAGGCTTTGTTTAACTTGTAACCCTAAATGTTACAAGGATGCTCTGGGCAAAGCTTGTGTTACGAAGTATTCCTATTTTGTTTCATAAAACCTTGTCCACGTGAGAAAGCTCAACAAATGTACATGACTCAATTGTTTAGTGGAGAAAGTGCAATTTCAAAGAGTTCAACTTTTAGACATGTACACAAAATTGGTCCTAACGTATAAGTGATAACCCCACTTGGGGGTGTGCAAAAACCATCTGTTGATTGCACTTAATCCGTAATGCTTCTCGAAACATCTTAGACCCATCCTAATGGCTCCAGTTGGGCCCGACAACAAACAGCGTAGAGGGTCCTCCATGATCCACCGTGGTGTGGATCGTGCAAGACTTCCAATTGAGAGTGAGGTCAATCTTGACCCTTTACTCTATTTCACGGGACAAGCCCATGGACCAATTTCCAACTCGAACTGAAAATGGCTACCTTGGACAAAAATGAAAGTGTACAGCATGTTCACTTGTTAAAGGGCCAGACTAAAACCATACGTAATTGCACACAATGTGTGGTTAAAATACAATTAATTTGTTATATTCTCCTACGGAAAATAGATAATCACCCTCTATCTTGTTCTATTTAAAAAAACATGTACAACCAAACCCATTCTTGATTCTCATTTCATTCACCTTCATATAAAATGAAAATAATTTCAAATTAAAATTCTATGTGACATGTAAAACTCTTTTCCATTCTCTAATATAACCATTCTTAGTTTCTATACTTGTCATAGTTTGTAACCCATGCACGCTCTGCGTGCAGCGTTGCACCCTTGTTTTTTCTATGTTTTAAACCAAGAACTAGGGTAGATGTTAACAATATCAGTGGTCAACAGGCTGATGGATATTAAAAAGGGCGGCTTTGCCAATTCCAATAGCCGACTCAGGAAAAGTGACCATCCACCGTTCACCCGCAAGTCCTTCTATTGATATGCAGTCTATGTTGAGGTTGGAGATACACATTTTGCATGTGCAAAATGTATTGGGAGACTAAACCCTGTATTTGTTGAAAGGGAACCTCCCAGGCCCCGTTATTGGCCTAAGAGGAGCATGAACCTTAATAAAACCCACGACCCCTGAATGTTGTGAGGGGGTTTTTCGGATACTCTTTTTTGTCTAGTTGTTGCGGGCAGGTTTGAGAATAATGTGAAAATACTTGCAGTCAATGCCGTTGTGAAAAATGATAAATTGTAGCTGGTAGATTGCAGCGAGGTATGGTTGAGATATGGGGACACAATATTTGGCCATAATAAGAAAGGATGAAAATGCCGACCCTCCCAGTTTTGTTACCCGTGACCCTCATATAACCCTCTGTTGGAACGATAAGACCCATCCGCCCCTCCATCGGAACAATAAGCCCTATCCGCTTCTTCGCCAGAACAATAATCCCCATCTGCCCTTCCGCCAAAACGATAAGCTTCATCTACCCCTACAGTAAAATAATAAGCCTCATCTGTCCC
Source organism: Penium margaritaceum (assembly GCA_023375785.1). Lineage (NCBI taxonomy): Eukaryota > Viridiplantae > Streptophyta > Zygnematophyceae > Desmidiales > Peniaceae > Penium > Penium margaritaceum. Next base: position 27,468 of record SZWC01010151.1, read on the forward strand.
TGCCTCAAAACAATAAGCCCCATATATGGCGCCGAGGGCTACATGGAGCTTATTGTTTTGAGGCAGGGGTGGATGAGGCTTATTATTGTGGGGTAGGGGCGGATGAGGCTGATCTTTTCGACACAGGGGTAGATGAGGCTTATCGTTCTGATGCAGGCGGATGGGACGTATCGTTGTGACGGAGGGACGGATGGGGCTTTTGTTCTGATTTAGGGGTGCATGGGGCTTATTCTCCGGAACAAGGACTATATGGGCTTTCTGCCCAATGACAAAGCTAATCTGGTAGGTGTGGTATTTGAGATGAGGTGAGGGGGTGTCGTTGTCAAGGTAATATCTGTCATTTTTCTTCTGTACATAGTTGGGAACCTCTTTGGTGAGAAAAAATATCTGCACAACATTACGAAGAATCACATAGAGACATGTATTCATCATCATCTGTTTTTCTGTCACAAAAGAGCAAACCTCATTAATGTGACACAGAACAAGAAGCATTGTCATGTGTGACACAGAAAGCATCATACAGCTTTATGTGAAAAATGGCGCGACGCGGGTGGAGGGGCCTAACTAGGTGTCCTATTTCTTTAGGGCGGTTTTGCGTGACGCTTTTGCCGACACGGTTTTAAGTACGCGATCCCCTCGTGTTGAGATCAATAGTTGATGAGGTTGTGTTCCATGTGAAATTTTCTCATATGTCTTCTGTGGTTCGTGTTCTTTTTATCCGGTCTGACCGTTACCAGAATTTGTAGGTCAGTAAGATTCTCTCAGATCCTTTGCGCGATGCCGGCTGTCCATCAACTTTTTCGTCAATCGGTGGAGGGGTACAGCTTAATTTCACGTCAGTTATGCTTGTTTTCCGCCATGCATTAAGTATGTTTCGGTCGTAAATGTCTTACACTATATTGTGCAATACTTCCCTAACTTGGTGCGAATATCCCTGTCAAACCCTTGCCATTTACATTTGTAAAATTCGAACCTAAGATTCTCCTACGCAAATGTGTGTTTAACGACTTTTGGCTGACCGATTAGCAAAATTACCTTTCGCGCCATGGTACATCAGCAAAAATGCTGCCGAGAATTTCGTGCTTCAGCAGTGGGGAATCTGAATTTCTTATTTGTCAGCATCAGGCGAAAATCCGCCGAGTCGCAGGCAAATGGTAAGAACGTAAAACCGTACAACCATTCCAGATACTAATCCTTGGTGCCTGGACACCTGGCGAATAACGCGACCAGCATTACCGAGTTGCAGCGCGGTCCGCGAAAAGTAGAGTTTCGCGGTATTTTCCCGTTTCCTTTATCGATGTCAAGCCTGACCCGTTCTTGGTGTCGTGAACCAACGGTCCAACTGTACCGGTTTCAAGGTTGGCTGGACGGCAGCCAGTGCGGGGAACAATTATTGCTACACGATCACGACCAAGTGAAATTACAATTTTCAGAAGAGGGCGAGATCTTTCCTTCTCAGCGGCAGTGGGAACCGTCGCCGATGGCGCACGTATCGCGCGCCCTCACGCTCAGGATCTTAGGCGATAATGCATGGCCACGGCTGGAAACTCCCGATTAAGCTCATCGAGTACGATTTCGATGCACGCGGAAGTTACATCGCACCTACTTAGAGAGGCTTATCCGAGTTACGCTCATTGCCTTTTTAACGCTTAAAAGTTCGCGAACGCCGCCGGTCGAGTTTCTAAGGTCGTTCGCAAAGATCGACATCTTTGCGAACGCCGCCGGTCAGCCCACACCAGCCCTAACTTCGCGTGGGGCATATGTGGACCGGTCAAACGGGGAGAATCGACAGCGACAGGGGTAACTCACGTTGCGTGCATGAATCGAGTTGGCCGTGGAACCCTAGGCCGTGAACTCGCTAAGCCGCTGGAAACCAGTGGCATGCCTCGAGTAAGCACGAGATACGTTGAAATTTCGGCCGAAAAAAAGTCGAAACATATGAAAATCCTAGGAAACATTCGCAAACCCTGCAAAACAACGCCCACTGGAGAGACCGCAGTTCCCTGCCAGCCGTGACGGCTTACTCGCGTCACGCGGGGGAAATGTGGTGACATCCAAACTACCCCGAAGGGGTAGTTTGGATGTCACCACATTTCCCCCGCGACTCGGTTTTTGGTGGCCACACAATGACGTGGCACTGTTCACCAAGAGTGGTTGTGTGGTCTAGTGAGCCTGCAATCATTTCTCATCATAATAGTTGATCCGTTGACTCTCCATTCATTTTTACTCGTTAGTGCGTCGAGCGGTCCATTTCATTACGCGAACTTGTTTTGAAGTCATAGTTCGGTCGTCGAGTGAGCATTAGCGAAGTCGACGTGGCCACAAGCGAAGCCCATGAGAAACCTCGCTCCAAAATATCTTTTGTGTGGTCGTCTGGCAAACCAAACATCCATTTGGGTTCCTTGACCGTTTTTGTGACCACAAAGAGGCCGTGTGGTGCTATCCAAACTACCCCTTCTTATTCGATGAGCTTAGTCGGGAGTTTCCAGGCGCGGCCCATATCCACTTAGGTGTATTGCACCAGAGGAGACATCTTCAGGCGGGAACAGGCCGGCAAACGTGAGGGGGAGAAAGAACGACAGAGGCAGAGGCCACGGCGTAGGGTGTTCCCACACATCGCTACACTGCGGAGGGAGCCCAGCGTCCCGCATTGCTGTTGCCGCGGCTGGCAATGGGTGAGTGGGAATGTGATCCAATCTCACCAACTTATTTTTGGTGATTTTTCTCGTTTAGCCATGTTCTTAAGAATCCTTCAAAGAATGGCCGCGGCTCGGTGTCGTCATCCATATTGACCATAAAGTGTCGCTCGCCATCAGATTTGCCCATAATTGACTGCGCTCCGCAGCCTCCCTTACTGATTTAGCCATAATCAAGCGCGCGCCGGCTCCTCCTTTCAAATGTGGCAATGAAGACGGCCGACGGAAAAAGGATCGCGCGAGCGAGCGATATTTTCACAGGAAGCCCCGTAACCCCTCGGAGAAATCCTAAAGCCATTCTTAATATTCATAGGTACAAATAAGGACATGAAAGGAGAAATATTAACCTTCTAGCACGCTCCAAGAATTAAAGAAGAAGAACCACAATGATAATTAAAATGAAACTACAATGATAGTTTGCAAGGAATAGTAAGTATACTAAGTACTAGGATAGGTGATTGAAATCGAAATATAATTACTCGCCCTTAAATCAGTTATAAAATGAAAAAAAATAATTTCCAAAACAAACAAATCCTTGAAAATTCTAAAATTAAGATAAAATTCTGTTTGATACCATAATAATTTGAAAAATACTTACGTATCACATAAAAATAAGATAAACTTTGACATCTAACAAACGGAATTTAATTGAGATTTAGGAACCAATATAAATATTTTTTGTGTACTTGAAAACAAAAAATAATTTAATTCATAAACAATAAAATCATACAATCATAAAATCAACAATTAATTCTTGTTTAAAGCTCCAAATATGATTTTTCGTTCAAATTAAAACAATTATTCCATGATTTAATATTTATGGCTAATCAAAGGCTTCTAATTAAAAATAATCAATTACATTTACACATTTGTTGAAATTTATTCTTAATTAAATATTATTTTATTAGTGAATTCCAATTTAATTCAACAATTTCTGAATCATAACTGAATTTGTTCAGCTTATGATCAGGTTTTTTTATGAAAGGAATATAATATTCAATGTTAAATTAAGATCATTGCGTTCAATAAATAAAACTTTCCACATAATATGTGAAATATAATTAATGAAATCCTTATTTAAGTATGGAAAATGTTACATGATCATGATTTTAAGCATTACTTATGCTTCTCCATGTTCTTATAGCTTGAATGATCACGCCAATTGTGATTCAAAACGGATTAATCTGGTTTCATTTTTTGTCAAGACATTAGAATGAAATTGCATTGATAATGCAATATTATGTGCTCCAAAAGTTATTCATTTATAATTTTGATAGATGAAAGCCAAATAGGCATGAAAGAGATACGTTAGACTCAGGGAAATGCATGAAATGATATAAAAGCAAAGTTTTCTTGTTTATTGAAAACATTTACAAATTTTTATGAAGAATATTAATTTACCAAATTTTCTAACCTGATGAAGGGCGATTAATCATATTTTGATTTTAATCACCTATCCTAGTAATTTATATGCTTATTAGTCCCTTAAAACTCTCATTGTAGTTTCATTTTCCTTATCATTGTGGTTCTTATTTAATTCTTGGAACGTGCTAGAAGGTTAATATTTCTCCTTTCATGTCCTTATTTGTGCCTATGAATATTAAGAATGGCTTTGGGAGTTCTCCGAGGGGTTACGGGGCTTCCTGTGTCAATATCGCTCGCTCGCGCGATCCATTTTCCGTCGGCCGTCTTCATGGCCACATTTGAAAGGAGGAGCCGGCGCGCGCTTGAATATGGCTAAAACAATGAGGGAGGCTGCGGAGCGCAGTCAATTATGGCCAAATCTGAGAGTGAGCGACACTTTATGCCCAATATGGATGACGACACCGAGCCGCGGCCAGTTTTTGAACGATTCTCAAAAACATGGCCAAACGAAAAAATGACCCTTATTTTTTCACGTTACTCCATTTGTGGATGGATTTGGGTGAGCGATGCGCTTGAGGGTGACGGACATCGGACGATTTTGTATCACGGCTAGCGATTTCACAAAACGGCAACGTAACGAGGTACCCCATTCCGGATTTTCGAGAACGCTATTCACCCCGTTCAAATGATTCTGATTTCCATTCGCCCCGTGTTTCGATTTTTGACCTTCATAAGCCCACACTTCAAAACTTTTATTTCAGTACGCCTGGCATCAAGAGTGTCGGTGACAAGATACCCCGTCGGGTACATGGTCCTTGTCCAGACATTTCCATCTTGCGATTTCAGTGTAATCCCCGAATATAAGAATGTTATTGTTATGAAGTAAATGAGGCCTTCCAAAAAGGCGGGGGAAGGGGGGGGTTGGGTAGATACATTGCACAACGTCATTTGGGGAGGGGGGTTTTAAAATGGAAAAATATCGCGACGCGTTACTTTTTACAGACCGCGTTGCAACTTGGTAATGGTACTTGTGTTATTCGCCAGGTGTCAGACATCAGGAAAAAGTATCTTGAACGGTTGTAAGGTTTTGCGTTCTTACCATTTGGCTACGACTTAGCGGATTTTCGACTCATGCTGGCAAATGAGAAATTCAGATTCCCGCCTGCTGACGCACGGAATTATCGGCATCGTTTGTGCTGATGTACCATGGCGCAAAAGGTAATTTCGCTGAACGATCATCCAATAATCGCTAAACACATAAGTGCGTGAGAGAATTTTACATTCGTATTTTACAAATGTACATTCCACGGGTTTGAGAGGGATATTTGCATGAAGTATGGGGAATATTTCACAATATACCGTATGACATATACGACCGGAAGCATACTTAGTGCATGGCGGGAAACGCGCATAACCGACATGGAATAAAGCTGTACCCCTCCATCGATTGTCAAAAAAGTTGATGGACGGCCGACGTCGCGAAGAGGATCTGAGAGAATCTTACTGACCTGCGAATTCTGGTAGCGGTCAAACCGAATGACAAGAAGGTGAACCACGTTAGAAGTTTGATGAATTTCACATGGAACGCAACTTCATTGATAATTGATCTCAACGCTAGGGGATCGCGTCATTAAAACTGTGTCGGCTAAGGCATCACGCAAAACCGCCTGTTTGAAAAACAAACACGCGAGCAATTCAAAGACGACACCTGACGATAAGAGGCTTTTTCATCTATTTCTTAGGACGTGTTCCGAGAAATAGGCAAAATGCTGAAAATACCTTAGACGAATCAATACGAAAACGGGGTATATTGTGACGTTACAATATACCCGTCATGTTAGGGTATATTGTAACGAAACAATCTACCCTGTGGGAAATTGCGCGGTTTATCAATCGAAGACGGGGCTTTTGGGGATCAAAAAATGGAAGGCGGTGCGACCTGTGCTTAACGTTTGACGACGGGGGGTTTGGCGAGTTTGGTTTCTGAAGCCGAGGTATCTCGATACATTCTTGGAGTTCTATAGCTTGTGCAGGCGGAAGCCACGCGAATTGTACAACATGATGCTGCGTTTGCATCTCGAGAAATTTGAAATTGCAACCAGGAGTGAACTCTCGATTGCCGCCGAGAAAGAAAAATATGTATTTTTCTTCAAGCAAGCTTTCTTCGTTTAGCCTGAGAACTCTGTTAAAAACAATATCCCTCTCCTGTACATCTTTGGTGTTAGAGCTCCAAAATGTCCTAACGATTAGATCGAAACTTTTCTTGATTGTTCAATTGTGTAACACACTGGACAACGATGGACATGTCCGATTGGAAAGTGGATGAGCAGGGAATGTTTCACCCACTTTCTACGCGAGACATTTCTTGGATCCCAGAGAGCTGACGTCATCAAGTAGGTCGGATGGATCATGTTCCCACTCACCCATTACCAGCCGTGGCAATGGATCCTGTTTGAATCGTCCAAGCAAATGTTTCAGGGGACCTACCAGGCCAATCTCCCAACAGCACAAAGTTTCCCCGTCAGATGTGTTAGCGAGTGAAGGTGGCGAAACTTGCCGGCCGCCTTGACCGCGCGGCGGAAGGCGATGAGCGAGAACGAGAGAGAAGAAAAAAAAGAAAAAGGAGGGGGAGGTTGACTTGCCGGTGGTCAAGCTGGCAAGTCAACGAGTGAGAGAATCTTTTTTGTTTGTACGCTTGCAAGGACAACGTGCGACAAAATGATTGCGCACCAGGTTTACCGGTCGCACATGGATGGCCAAACCTGGTTGTTAAGTTGACGCACGAGCATGAAACCGCAGATGGAGGCAGTTTGAGCACATGTGGCACGAGGAATGTCCATGTGCAAGCGCCAAAAAGACAGCAGTGCAGGTTTTGCGCTGATTCAACGAGATTTACCGGCTAGTCAGAAAAGTCAAGCGGGCATTTTCCAGCCGCGACTTTTCTGACTTTACACGTGTGCTCGAGCCTCTTCCAGCGCGGACAGCGCAAGTCCAGCGCTTTTCTATTTTTCTTTGCGAAATGCCCTTCCAGTGAACTGCAACCTAGCGGCACGGGAACCAAAACAGGGCACCCGAGTCGCCTTTTTGGGGTTAAGGGCCAACAACCATCATATGGGGGGTATTCCAGCAGGTCCAGGGGCATGACAGCAGTGAAGAAAAATTTCCAACTACCCCAGTTTCTTCACCTGCGCCTCGGAGGGCTAGGGAATTTAATTTTTGGTGTGTAATTGTGCCTCTATGTACTCTAGGAGTTCCAGCTATATGAGGCACCACTCTTGTGTGTAATTTTTATTCCAAGTCAATCATTCGTTCCAAATTCTCCTATGACCACAGTAACTTTGCCAAAGTGCCAAGGACTCCATAGTGCTCCATTGATGCTAAAATTTGGAGAGCATACTCTCTGACTCGCTGGCTTTCCAACGAGCCAACAAGCGCATTCTAACTCCATCATTTGAGTGATCTACAAACGTAATTGCAGAACTCAGAATTCTGCCCATATCTCTGCCAGATTTGGGATAGTGACCCAAGATCGAGTTTTGCACGTGAGAATTCTTGCTCCAAGCCTCTAATCTGTCATAATCAGTGTGTTGCGGCCTTGGTACGACCTCAATTTTAACCAATAGTGGTATGAGAGCCTTTCGATAGAGCATCGCCGTCCACACCGCTCTTGTGGGAGCTCGAGGGGGACGGGAGGTACCACCGCAGCAACCATGGCAGCCGCTTTGACCAAGGAATTCAACGTCGTGGACAAGCTCGAGGGTGCTTCTAATTTCATAAATTGGAAGTACTGCATGCAACTGAAGAACGCGGGCTTTGGGAGGTCGTGAAGGGAGGAAAAACGGCACCGAGCTTGAGTGCAACATCGGCGCAAGGGTCGGCATCCACGACCTCCTCGCCGGCAACCCCGGCACGTGACAAGGAGGCCGAGATGAGCGCTGCAGAGAAGGAGAAGCTCGAGAAGGAAAACCATAAGGCCTTGATCCTTCTTGCCATGAACGTCATCCCCGCGCTTATGTCTTACATTCGCCCCCACAAATTAGCTCGTGATGCTTGGGGAGCATTATGTGGATTGTATGAGGCGGGGCAAGTAGCTAACTACATCATGCTTCGCGATCGCTTTCGCAAGCTTTGCATGGGTGGGAGCAAGACCATGCAGGCCTACATCACCCGTGCCAAGGACTTGGCGGAGCAACTTGCGGCAGTGGATGTTGAGGTGGGGAACGACGAGCTCGTGCTCACGCTCTTGGAGGGGCTCCCGCAAAGCTACCAACCGCTCATCATCGCCTTGGAGGCGCAGTCGGGCGTGCTCCAACTCGAGGAGGTGACGGTCAAGCTCCTCCACGAGGAGATGCGTCGTCACTCCCGCGACACCAAGGGGAAAGACGTCGCATTTGTGAGCGTCACCAACTTGCAGCCAAAAGACAAGAAGGGCAAGGCAAAGACGACCGCACCGCCAAAGAAGGGACAGCGCGCATGCTTTCATTGCGGTGTGACTGACCATCTCATCTGCAACTGCCCCACGTGGAAGCAGAAATCGCAGCAACACAAGAAGTCGCACTTCTCCAAGGGAGGGTCTTCCTCCTCCAATGGTGAATCTTCAACCATCCGCGCCGCGCCGGCCGCCGAGAAGTTGTTCGTGCTCACGGCCAAAATCAAGGACAAAGCCCCGGATCAATGGTACGTTGACTCTGGTGCCTTGTGCCACCTCACCTCCCATCGTGAGTGGTTCGAGTCACTTGAGACCATCCTTCCTAAGGATGTTTTTATGGGAGATAATGGGGCCTTGTCGGCAGTGGGAGATGGAACCGTGGGCTTTGTCACCAAGGTGGGGGATGAGGAACAGAATGTAAAGCTCACCAACGTGCTTTATGTTCCAAATATTGCGGCGAATCTTGTGTCCGTGTATGCATGGCATCACTTGAGGGGAGCCTCTAGCACCTCTATGCGCGTGTTCCATCGGCGGTGGTGTGTGGAAAGGCGTTGGTTGATAGTGACGGAGTGGGGCACCTGTGGCATGAGAGGTTTGGTCATCTTGGGAGTAGTAACTTGAAGCTCTTGGCTTCGAAGGAAATGGTGAGTGGGCTGCCCAAGGACCTCTCATGTGCTGAAGCTGTTTGCGGAGGTTGCATGATGGGAAAGCAACATCGCGAGGCATTTGGGGCGGTGTCAAAGCTCCATGCAACGCAGCCGCTTGAGCTTGTGCACACGGACCTTTGTGGTCCAATGAGTGTGCGCACTATGGGGGGTGCTCTACTTCATCACTTTCATTGATGATGCCACCCGCTTCACCACCGTCTTCCTCCTTGCATCAAAAGATGAGTGCTTGACCAGGTTCTTGGAGTTCAAGGCAAGGGCGGAGAAGGAGAAGGGGTCAAGTATCAAGGTGTTGCGCAGTGATGGTGGCGTAGAGTACGTCAACAACACCTTCGAACGTGTCCTGACGGAAGCGGGTATCAAAGCAGAGAGGACAGCTCCATACTCTCCACAACAAAACGGCGTTGCCGAGAGGTAAAACCGCACCCTCATGGAGGCCGCCCGGAGCATGCTCCACGGGCGGAGTGTGCCGCTTGAGATGTGGGGGGAAGCAGTGATGATCGCAACCCTCCTTAAGAACCTCTCTCCAACGAAGGCACTCGACGACGTCACACCGGCCGAGGCGTGGTCGGGCCGCAAGCCGTCTGTGGCAAATCTGCGGGTGTTTGGGTGCAAGGCCTTCGTGCACGTCTCCGACCAAAAGCGTAAGAAGCTTGACTCCAAAACCCGCCCATGCATGTTTGTGGGGTACGACATGGAGAGCATGGGATACCGGCTGTTTGATCCAAGCAACAAGAAGATTGTGATCAGCCGGGATGTGGTCTTTGAGGAGGAGGGTTGGGGTCAAGTTGGAGCTTGTGATGATGAAGATGTTGAAGTCTTCCCGCTCCTCCTCCCAAGTGCCATGGCTGTTGAGCAGGAACGTGAGACCGTGAGGGAGCAGGAGGAAGGAGCAAGCAACAAGGTGAAGCGCCTCTCCGACATCGCGAGCTCCCCTGCAACAGCAGATTCGGCACCAAACCCAACCACAATGGCAAGCACTATTGACGAGACAAAGAAGGAAGCAAAGAAGAGTGACACCGACATTGTAGCCGAAGTACCGAGCCGCACTTCCACGCGAAGCGACCGTACCGTGAGGCCGCCAACTCGCTTCAGCCACGTTGCAGCAGAGCGCGCTCTTGTGGCAACCGTGTAGGAGCCGACGAATGTTTCGGAGGCCCTGAACGGTGAACATGCAGCAGAGTGGCGTGCGGCGATGCAAGAGGATATGGACTCACTTTCAAAGAACCATACGTGGGAGCTCGTGCCGCAGCCAACAGGCCGCCGGGTGGTGGACTACAAGTGGGTCTTCCGAGTCAAGTACAACCCGGACGGCACCATCGACCGCTTCAAGGCACGGCTCTGTGCAAGGGGCTTCACGCAGGTGGAAGGTATCGACTACAATGATACCTTTGCACCTGTTGCGAAGTTCAACTCCACTCACACCCTTCTCTCCCATGCCGCGTTGCAGGATTGGGAAATCCACCACATGGATGTGAAGAGTGCATTCTTGAATGGGGATTTGAAGGAGGAGGTGTTCATGACACAACCTGAGGGGTTTGTGCAAGAGGGAGGAGAGCATCTTGTGTGTCGTCTTGTGAAGTCATTGTACGGTCTCAAGCAGTCTCCTTGTGCATGGAATGAAAAATTGGATGGGCACTTGAGCGGTCATGGATTCGCGCGGAGTATGGCCGACCACAGTGTCTATGTGCAAGACAAGAAGGAGAGCTTGCTCATCCTTCTTGTCTATGTTGATGACCTCATTATCATTGCAAGTGCACTTGAGCCACTGACTCAGTTCAAGTAGGTCATGGAGGCAACGTTTGAGATGACGGACCTCGGCGAAGCCAAGTTCTTCCTTGGCATCCAGCTTGATCATGATCGTGCCTCACGCACCATCACGCTGAACCAAACCCACTACATCAACAACATCCTTGACAAGTTTGGGATGAGCAGCTGTGCACCGGAATCTACCCCAATGCCGGTAGGAATGAAGCTGGTCAAAGGCGACGCCTTTGACTTAACAACAGATTCGTCGACCGAGTACCGGCGCGTGGTGGGCAGCTTGATGTACCTGATGGTGGCCACGCGTCCCGACATCGGCTTCGCAGTGGGAGCAGTGAGCCAGTTCATGAGCAGTCCTACAACTGAACATTGGGCTGCCATAACGCATCTGCTCCGCTACATCAAGGGGTCAGCTGATTGGGGGCTCGTCCTTGGGGGAAGCAACGAGAACGGGAGGTTGGAGGGCTACACCGATGAAGATTGGGCATCGAATCTGGAGGATCGCAGGAGTGTCTCCGGTTACGTATTCCTCTCTGGAGAGGGGTGTGTGAGCTTGTGCAGCAAGAAGCAGCCGACAGTTGCCCTCTCCAGCACTGAAGCGGAATACATCGCCCTCACACAGGCCACAAAGGAGGCCATCTGGCTGAGTCGCCTTCTTGGTGAAGTCGGCGTCAACACAGGTCCGGTGTTCCTCAACGTCGACAACCAGAGCTGCATCGCTTTGGCCAAGAACCTAGCATTTCATGCTCGCACAAAGCATATTGACATCCAGTTTCACTTTGTGCGGGAGAAGGTGGAGATGGGAGCAGTTCATTTGGAGTATTGCCCTACACACAAGATGGTGGCAGATTCCCTGACCAAGCCACTTCCAAAGGAGAAGCACATGTGGTGCTCTCAAGGCATGGGATTGTTTCCTAGCACATGATACTGTTTACCCTATGCCGGCGTGTGTTCGCCAAGTGGGAGTGTTGGCGAGTGAAGGTGGCGAAACTCGCCGGCCGCCTCGACCGCGCGGCGGAAGGTGACGAGCGAGAACGAGAGAAGAAAAAAAAGAAAAAGGAGGGGGGGTTGACTTGCCGGTGGTCAAGCTGGCAAGTCAACGAGTGAGAGAATCTTTTTTGTTTGTACGCTTGCGAGGACAACGTGCGACAAAATGATTGCGCACCAGGTTTACCGGTCGCACATGGATGGCCAAACCTAGCTGTTAAGTTGACGCACGAGCATGAAACCGCAGATGGAGGCAGTTTGAGCACATGGGGCACGAGGAATGTCCATGTGCAAGCGCCAACAAGACAGCAGTGCAGGTTTTGCGCTGATTCAACGAGATAGACCGGCTAGTCAGAAAAGTCAAGCGGGCATTTTCCAGCCGCGACTTTTCTGACTTTACACGTGTGCTCGCGCCTCTTCCAGCGCGGACAGCGCAAGTCCTGCGCTTTTCTTTTTTTCTTTGCGAAACGCCCTTCCGTTGAACTGCAACCTAGCGGCACGGGAACCGAAACAGTGCACCCGAGTCGCCTTTTTGGGGTTAAGGGCCAACAACCATCACATGGGGGGTATTCCAGCAGGTCCAGGGGCATGACAACAGTGAAGAAAAATTTCCAACTACCCCAGTTTCTTCACCTGCGCCTCGGAGGGCTAGGGAATTTCTTTTTTGGTGTGTAATTGTGCCTCTATGAGAATTCTTGCTCCAAGCCTCTAATCTGTCATAATCAGTGTGCTGCGGCCTTGGTTCGACCTCGATTTTAACCAACAAGATGGACAATGAAGTGCCCGCGGTAGTCCACAGCCCCCACATCCTTGGCATCGCCCTTCTGGGAATTGCAAAGGAAAACGCTCTCCACCGTACGGTGGTACGGCGGAGGGCGGTGGATCCATCACCCGTGCCGTACGGGCGATGGATAGCGGCGACGTGGACGTTCTCTGCTTCAGAACGTGCACGCTGGGCCACGCAGAATGACGGGTCGACGAAGCGCGCCCGTCCGTCCATCGTTGTCGGCGTCACCGCTTCTGCTCTGGTCCAATATATTAATTTTCTGCACGCCCTGCAGAGGACCGGTGGATTCCGTGCCGCTGCTACCGGAGCGCCCCTCTGGACTGCTCCAACCCATTGCCGCGCATCGGCGTAGCGGGCTGCTGCGTTTGTACGACATAGTGGTCCTGTAGTGATCCTGACAAAATGCTCCTGTACAACCTTCTTTACTTAAACCTGGACTGAACAGGCTCAGGACTAGAACTGCTACGACATTGTCAGCTTGAGTACATCAATTATCTTCGGCGCATTCAACCAGGAGTAGTCGACTTGGGACCCAAAGGAATAGCCGGCACCACGTCTCCTTTGTTCTTCCGCTTCTGTACGCGCGAGTCTGCATTTAGCTAGCTCACATCACGTCAACCATGGAGGTTCGGTCCCCTCTTTCCTCCGCCTCTGACCTCATCACTCCTCCCCTCGGTTCCTCCCGAGGTTTCACGTATCCTTGCCTACCTTCCTCCCTATCCTGCCCCTCTGTCTCCTACCATTCCGTCCCCTATCTCTCCGTCCCCTCCCTATCCGTTCCCTCCCACTCTGTCCCCACTTCCTCCGTCTCCTCTCCCTCCCTCCAATCCCACTGCCTCCCCTCGCCCTACCCATCCGCCTACTCTTCCTGGACACAGCCGCAGCGTCGAGCCATCGGCATCAAACAGTTGCGCCAGTACACATTGCGTTCACGCTCCCTCACGAATTCATCCGCGCCGCGCCTCCGGTCTGCTCCAACCGCACCGCGCTCCTTCTCCTGCCTCTCCGAATCTTGCCGCCCGAGCTCCGTCGCCGCAACAGACACTTCGGCATCTCCCCGCCTATGCACCGCCGCGAGCGGCCGGAGCACGGGCAGGCCTCTTACTGCCGCTGCCAGAAGAGCTGCTGTTCCTGCCACTGCCGCTGGCAGCGCTGCGTCCTCCAACGCAGGAGGGCCCGCAGCACACCACAATGAGGACGAGGAGTGCTGCAGGAAGCTTCACACGAACCTCGCAGTGCAGCAGCAGCAGTTGCAGCAGCAACGACAGCAACAGAAGTAGCAGCAGCAGCAGCAGCAGCAGCGACAGCAGCACAAGCAGAGGCGAGAGGGATTGTCATACATTTCAATTCCTGGCGACTTGGCACAGAGCGATGGCCGGCTGCGTTCCTCCAGCACAATCTCTCAGCAAAACGTTGAGGAACAGGAGGCTTCGTCTTTCTTGCCAGCTCCGTCTAATGGTGCCACTGCCCGACCAGCCTTTTTCGTAGCAGAGCCTGTGGCCGAGGCTGCTGCCCACCGCGCAGCAGACTCTGTGGCCAAATCCCAGTCTGCCGATGTGTACACGTGCTGTGGCTCCCAAGATCACGGGGCAATGAACCTGCTGCCTCACTCGCAAGCCGGTGTAAACCACCCTTCCATAACGAACGGTGCTGACACCGACCAAGAGGATGGCGACGACCCCCCACCCATCCGACGCGCGCGCGCCGTCACAAGATCAGAGGGACTCCTATTTGCCCGGCTAGCTCGTGGCTCACGCAGCCTTTCGTGCAGTCAGCCTCATTCGGAGTCCCTCTCCCATGCTGATCCCCATCCTCCCACTCTGCTGCTTCCTTGGCTAGGATGCAGCACAGAGGCTATGATTCCCAGTGGGGTCAACCCCTTTACGAGGAAGTCCATCTCCTTCTCCATGCCACTGGCATGACAGCCTGGCATGATGCCAGGCTGTCACTCCTCCATTGATGGACACAGCCCCCTGGTGTACAACTCACTCTCTACTTGAGGCGCTGACACTGCTGCTTGCGGTCGGTGACGGTTCATCATCCATCCTCTTGAGCCACTGCTGGGAACCTGCTGCCAGGTGTAACCAGTGTCTGGAGGGCCGTGGGATGAAAGCATGGTGCGGGTGAACGTTAGACGCAGTTGGTCTGAGAAACGTTGGTCTAAGAAAAGTGGCGGAAACTACTCTGTGGAGTGTAATCCCCGCATGGGTGGAGGCAAGTTGGAGGGGTGTGCAGTTGCGCCCCACTCTCTTCAGCTGAAGGAAGTCCTGCAAGCAGCAGAAGAGCTGCATGATGCTTCCCTTCTTTTTTCTGGCAGCCAGCCTGCAAGCTACTATGGCCTGGCTCCAGTTGGTCTCTCTTCTCTTCGATATCCATGGGCATAGTTTTCCAGTACAACTAGTACTGTGGGAGAAAGCAGAGTTCATGAATGCATCTGAAGTCTTCCTGGCTTCATGTGGTTCTGCTAATGCCAGCCATAGGCGTTTTGGAGTTAGCAAGAGCATGGAATACACGTCTTAGGAAGGATGTTGCATTTCTCAAATGCAAGTATTGACACTGACTCTCTCTCTCGCTCTCTCTCTCTCTCTCTCTCTCTCTCTCTCTCTCTCTCTCTCTCTCTCTCTCCCTCTCTCTCTCTCTCTCTCTCTCTCTCTCTCTTTCTCTCTCTCTCTCTCTCTTTCTCTCTCTCTCTCTCTCT
>SZWC01010151.1:82047-87047 GCA_023375785.1 Penium margaritaceum
CCCCCCCCCCCCCCCCTATACGTGCACCCACCCCAACCAATGTCTATATAGGGAAACGCATATGTACCCAATGGTGTTCAATTCAAACACTGGATTTCTAGTGCGCTCCTTTAGTGTGCTTGCACTGAGCAAGCACACTGAAACTAAAGTGCACCATTATAGTGTGTGTACACCCTGAGTACGTCATTTTTGTATGTTTACATGGAAGAGAGGTGGCCACTGCTGTTACACTCTAGCCCCATGCGGTTCACCCCTCCCCCCCTTAGGAGTGTAGGTCCAGAATTTTACATGCCACAAAATCACACACTGAGTGTGTGATCAGTGTATTTTGGTATAGAGAACAAGTGCAGTGTCCTCGTACACTAGCCCCATGCACTGGACCCTCTCATGGGAGTGGAAGACCAATATGTCATATGAGATAAAATCACGCACTGAGTGCCTGATTAGTGTATTTTCATGTGGAAAATGAGCACACTGCCCTTATACACTAACCTCACACACTAAAGCTCCCCATAGGGGTGGAGATCCAGTATTCCATATAAGACAAAAGCATGTGCTGAGTGTGTGATTAGTGCATTTTTGTATGGAGAATGAGCGCAATCCCCTCATACACAATCCCCATGCAGTGGACCCCCTGCCATAGGGGTGGGAGACCAATGTTCTATATGAGATAAAGTCGTGCATTGAGTGGGTGGTCAGTGTATTTCAATGTGGAGAATAAACACTCTACCCTCACACACTACTCCCACACACTGGACCTCTCCATAGGGATGGGGATCCAATGTTCCATAAAAGACAAAATCACACACTGAGTGTGTGACCAGTGTAGTTTAATGTGGGAAACAAGCGCACAAGACCCCCGCACTACAAGTGCACTGGATTCGCGCACTAGACCCCCGCATGGAGTCGGAGGTCAAAGGTCCCATATAAGAAAAAATCACACACTGAGTGCGTGATCAGTGCATTTCTATGTGGAGAATGAGTACAATGCCTTTATACACTACCCCCACGCACTATACCCCCCTCCATAGAAGTGGATATATAAGGTTCCACATAAGACAAAATCATGCACCAAGTGCGTGATTGTAGGGAGAATGAGTGCACTGTCCTCATGTACTAGCCCCACGTGCTCGACCTTCCATAGGAGTGGGGGTCACTGATCCATGTGAGACAAAGTCAGGCACTGCGTGCAAGATGGGTGTATTTATGCATGGAAAACAAGTGCACTTCCCTCTTATACAACACCCATGTACTAGACCCCCATGGAGGTGGGGATTCAACGTTTCATATAAGACAAAATCATACATTGAGTGCATGAACAATGGATTCTTATATGGGAACCGAGGGCACTGCCCTCATGCACTAACCCCACACACTAGAACCCCCATAGGAGTGGAGGTCAGAGGTCCCATATAAGACAATATCATGCACCAAGTGCATGGTCAATGTATTGTTTTATGGATAACAAGCACACTGTCCTCATACACTACCCACATGCACTGGACCCCCTCTCATAGGGGTGGAGGTCCACTGTTCCATATATGAAAGAATCATGCAATAAGAGGGGTCAATTTTATATATAGGAAAAAAAGCACACACCATAGGGACACACTGAAAAAACAGTGTGTAAAGAGCCCTCCATTAACCATATCTCGCGCCTGAGGTATGGTTAATGGAGGGCCGGGCCATCCTGGCGACCAACCCGTCCTTTTGGTTGCTCCGCCTCGACATCCGCAGCGGCTTCAATGAGATTGAGCATTCCTCTTTCTTTCAGGGTGTCCGGGCCTCTGGCCTTAGGATGTGGATCCCTTTCCTGCGCCACTTCTTTGTCCGCCCGGTGTAGCTCCTCCTCTTTGGTGTCAAGTTCCCCACGGTCCTCGACAGCACCCAGGGTGTCCGGCAGGGGGACCCCTGGGCCTGGCTCTCTTCAAACTTGTGCCCGTCTGTCCTCGAGGCGGGCTTCCAAACCCTGGTAGTATCTGACGGCAGCAAGAGAGGGCACGTGGGTTCCTACCAGGAGGACACGACCATCTGTGACCGGCCGCAGATACTAGGAGCATGTATGGCGGCCATGGTGGCGGCCGCAGCACAGAGGGGCCTACCGGTGCAGCCTAGAAAGTTCATGGTGTGGCAGCAGCCAGGGGAGGAGGCGCCGCCATCGTTAGCAGGCCTCCTGTGGATTAACCTCAGTGTGCATGTCCTGGGATTCCCCCTGGGGGTGGAGGCTTTAACGACACATTGGGGGGAGGAGTGGCTTCGCGAGCAGGTTCGCGGTATCAGCAACTGGCCCCCGGGTGGAGGCAGTTCCAACATATCCTTACTGGTCTTCTGCATTCGCGGCTATTTTTGTGCGGGTTCTGAGTCTAAGCATGAGCTTTCTGGTCGCCTCACGCTATGTTTCTGGCAGTTGAAGACAAATGCGAGACAGTCACTTTTGCGAAGGGAAGAACGCGATTTTGCATTAGTTTGTTTAACATGGACATGATCTAAACATTTGTAGGACTAGTCATGAGCTCTCCAACGCACCAAACCGTGCGCGATTCGGATCACCGTAGCTCCCGCTACGTCATCCGAAGCGCAGCACCCCAAATCAGCCGCTCAGTCGGCGGCGCGCACCACGTCGCCCGCCGAGGCGCCCTCACACATCAAGGACCCATCAAAACGCCATTACGGAGGCGCAGATGTCCCTACACATAGTGGCGGCGCCCCTCGCGCCTTTGGGGTCTGTTTCAATGAGTTAATCATCAAGTTTGTTGATGGGGATTGATGTGGGTCGAAACCTGTTCACAGACCTCCAGCCGGAATTTTGACTAAGTCCCCGAGTAACAAACTGTACTACTGAGTTTCGGACTCCGAGCCAGGATTTTGGCCAAGTCCCTCAGTAACAAACTGCACTCCTGAAATCCGGCGGATCATCCACCGGACGCCTCGGCAGACCTTCCGGAGCAAAATCCCCAGATGGCATTTTGTTACTCGTTCCGGTCAATTATTCACCGGAAGTCGAACCGCGGCCGGCTCCCAGAACCGCCGCGCACACCCCAACTTTGGAAGCCCATATCTCCCTCGTTACTAGTCCGATTCCGGTGAAACAACTTCCACTGGATTCAGCAACTCGTAAAATTTCAGGGGAAATCCTCCATTTTAGGATCAGAGCATTTATCGAGTCGCCAGATCCGTCGACAAGGAATTTCCTCTCTCTGGCGGCTCGTCGGCGCCTCCCGTCGCCGCACTTGGGCATGCAGAGGGGCAAATCTACAACACGCGGCCCATTGCAGCTGAGCAGCATGGAGGAGGTTCACGCTCTCATGACTCTCCTCCGCATCTGCGTTGTACCCTGGGCAGGCTTCTGCGTCCAGGCCATGCCACCAGAGCCGTGGTGGCTTGACATTTGCAGCAGTTCGACCCGGCAGCAACTTTCAAAGGGTTGGAGGACTGGGACCTGCAGTGTCTTGCTCAGTGGCAGCTCCAGTTGCCACTCAGCTTCGGAGGTATAGGCCTACTGAGCACGCAGGACCAGGTGTCACTCGCCTACGCGTGCTTGACTGGCTCCCTCCTCCACGCGCTCGCGACGGAGTTTGGCGACTTGCTCCCCACGGAGCGCAGCATTGACTTCCTCTGCTCACTCTAGGGGCTGGTGGAGCAAGAGCTGCCCCTGCCAGTGTTTGGGGTGCTGCCATCCCTGGAGGCCTTGCGTCAGATTGCAAGGCCATAACTATACCGGCACATGAGTGCGGTGTGGGTTGCAAGCCGCCGGGGGCGGTGGGTTGAGGAGGCGAGGATGGCCGGCCTCCGACACTGCATGTGCGACAGGCCAGTGTGTTGCAGGCCCAGCACAGGCTGCTGTCGTTGCACCCAGAGCCGGTGTTGGGCGACGGCGACGCGGGGGAGCTCTCTCTGGTTACAGGCGATGCCTGCAGGGCTGACGGACAGAACATACCTCCCGGCCGAGGCCTGCTGCTTCCATGCGCAACTGTGGCTCGGCCTCCCCCTGGGTCACCTGGAGCAGGTTGAGTTGGACGGGCTATCACCAGCCATAGTCACGCAGTAGGAGAAGGTGAGGGAAGCAGTCTGGCGAGTCAACAACGCCATCCGCGATGATCTCGTGGACATCCACCGCGAGCACTAACTCAACGTGCCGGTTGAGCCCAAACATGTGCTACCGGTGCCAGGCGGTCGGGGGTGCTCTCGGCCAGACCTCACCCTCGTGAACCACAACACTGGCACCACTTGGGTGCTTGACTTCACCAGTATCGATGCCCCGTAAGAAAAACACAGGAAACAGAAGGTTTGCACTAGTGTGCCATTCAGACTTGTACCCTAATACACCCCATTATACTAGCCCAGTGCAACCCCTCTCCATTCCCTCATCCACACACCACCGACAAACAAGGAAGAAATAAATACACTAGAGTAACCATCAAAATGTTTGTGGATTGCATGGGCCTGTTTTCCTCATGATCCCTATCTCAACACAGATTCCTCCAAATAATAGTCCACTCCAATTCTTCCCTACCAGTATATTCCCACATACCTCCAAGCAATGTTTACTCCAGACATAGCTCTCTTCCAAGGGAAGACTTCAATCTTGCACAATCAGCTCCGACCCGTCATCCCTCCGATGATCCCACCTCTGATCACATCCAACTTAGTTCTCATGATGATCTCTTATGTAGAATACCCTCTTACTTTTCTGAATGACACATGAAGATGCTCCGCCTGCTTTGCTGTAAGAACACTTGCTCTCATGTAGGCCCGATAAATCCTTTTCCCTGACTGATTTTCTCCCATCATTCATGCAGGTGAACATATCCAAATAAAGAACAACATAGCACTTCATTGCCCATCAGAAACATGAATCATGAGCACCCCATCCAACCACAAACTCCTGCATGGATAGCGCACACATATGTGTGTGTGTGGACGCACACGTGCACAGACACACACACACACACACACACACACACACACACACACACACACACACACACACACACACACAC
>SZWC01010151.1:89547-95194 GCA_023375785.1 Penium margaritaceum
CACCATGTTCGGCCGGAGCCGCAGCAGCAGCCACAGCAGCAGCAGCAGCAGCGGCCACAGCAGCAGCAGCAGCAGCGGCCACAGCAGCAGCAGCAGCAGCGGCCACAGCAGCAACAGCCACCGCAGCAGCCACAGCAGCCGCCGCCGCAGCCGTAGCCCCAGCGCGCGGCAGTCTCCGCCGCAGAGCTCGACGCCCTCCTCTCTCACCTCCGTGCCGACTTGGAGGGCGAGTGTGCGGCGCTGCAGGCCGACACTCGGGAGCGGCTCCGCGGTCTCTTCCTCTGCTACGACTCCCACATCGTCCAGCACCTCTCCACCCTCCACCAGCAGCATGCGTCCGTTCGGGAGGCGCTCGCCCAACTTCACCTGCAGGCGGCTGTCCTTCGCAGCGACTTCGCCACCCACGCGGGCTCATCGCCAGGTCTTGACCCGCGGGTCGATGAGGTCGCAGTGGCGGTGCACCGGCTCCAGGCTCTTCTCGAGGGCCAGGCGCTCCAGGAGTTCCAGGAGCAGGAGCGCTGTCGCGGAGCCCTCGCACATCTTCACCACCAGGTCCTGGGATTAGCGGCGCACGTTTCTGCGCTACCGGCGCATGCGGACGGGCTGGCGCCCGACCCTGCTGCTCCGGATACGTCGGGCAGCAGCGACCCAAGGCAGGAGGTGGTCATGGAGGCAGCAGATGAGGTCGCCCCTGCCGACGCGCACGTGGTGCCTCAGGCCTTGCCGTTAGCGCTTCCCCTGGCGGGCGAGCCCCTCGCGAGCCCGGTGGACGTCCCGGCTGTGCAGGTCGTGCTTGCCGCGCCCGCACCGGAGGCCTCAGCGTTGGTGTCTCCGGCTCCTGGTGCTGCGGGCCAGGGTCGTCATGGCGGCCGACAGTCCCAGTCCTCGGGCCCGCGCCCATCTACCTCCGGGACTAGTGTTCAGCAGACGCGATCCGCGAGTGGTGGGCGACCTTCTGTGACACCTGGGGGAGCTGGAGGTGCAGCAGGCACTGTCGGCGATGACGGTGATGACCTTCGCGGGCGCCGGTGCTCGACCCCACCACTTGATGCTCCTGAGGAGTTGGAGGAGCAGGAGCAGGCTGATGTGGAGCTCGTGCTGGAGCCGGGTGCCCAGGAGTCGCCCGCAAGCCGCCCGCCTCGGGCCCAGCCATCGGAAACCATGACCGGGCCGGGCTGTGCTCGGGTCAAGCGCGCCTGCCGACGCCGGCGTCGGCCTTCTGTGCTACCCGTCTTGTCGGCAAGCCCCGACGACGCGTCGTCCACTCGTCCAGCGCCTGGCGGACAGGCGGCAGTCACCAGCGGCAGTGGAGCCGCTCCTCCGATTTCGCCAACCCCACCTGACTCGGCGCCTCTGGCATTGGTACCGTGGTCCCCTCCTCCGGGACGTGGTGCCGCCGTGGATGCCAATGCAGCCTCTCCCCCGCGGTCGCCGGGCCGTATACCGACCCCTCAGGGTGGCCCAGGGACGCGAGGGCCGCCTTGGAGGTGTCCCTGGTTCGGCTGCGCCTATGCCGGTCGCAGCCGCCGGGCTCTGCGATGCCATTGGAATCTCCGTCACCCGCGTTGGTGCATCGACGCGGCCATCCGTGGAGAGCAGCGCCTCCGCTCCGACATGGAGGCCCCACCGCCGGTGCCCGCAGACCGGCCTGTCTGAGCCAGCACAGAGGCAGCAGCGAAGGCGCAAGAGCGAGCGGATTGGATCACAGAGCGGCGTGCTCATGGCGGATTAGCGGACCCGGAGCAGGTATTCACCCCATAGGAGTGGCAGGTAGAGTGGCGTCGTCGGCGTCAGCAGCGGGAGTCCCAGCAGGCGGCTCGCACGTCCCGACGGCGCCGCTATCTTGTGGCGCGCCACGAGCGTGTCTCTCTGGCCCGCGATGCGCTCACGCCCCCTAGAGCTGCTGCAGATCATGCCCCGCCACCGCCGCCTTCGCAGCAGGAGCGGGCCTCTACAGGCGAGCACCAGGCCCCGGTGCTGCCTCAGCGGCCCCTGGCTCTCCCGTCGCCTCCTTGTGCGGCGGAGAGTGGCGCTGGTGCCGAGGGAGACGTTTTGCCCACTCAGCAGCGGCAGCAGCAGCAGCAGCATCGCCCGCACCCATAGTGTCAGCCCCGGCCGCAGCAGCAGCGCCAGCAGCGACAGCAGCCCTCGCAGCAGCAGCAGCAGCAGCAGCAGCAGCTCCGGCAGGACCCGCTGCGACGGCAGCAACAGCCTCGCCCGCCTAGCCCGCAGCAACAGTAGCAGCAGCAGCAGTTCCAGCCCGGGCCGCAGCGGCGTAGTGTCCAGCAGCAGCAGCAGGAGGTGGACCCCGTCCTGCATCAGCGTCCGCTCCACCAGCAGCAGCACGTCCGTGATGAGGGCCTCGCGAGGGAGGCCGCAAAAGAGGAGGATGGCCGTTGGGAGCGCCTGTGGTGCTGGGCAGAGGGCCAGGACTGGGGCCAGCTCTTCGGAGTCGTTGTTCTGCCGCCCTTCGTCTTCTCGCGTATTCCTTCTGGAGCCGTCGATGCGGTCCGCGCAGCTATGCGCATCCCCCTCGCTCGTTGTGCGGTTCGTCCTCGGGACGCTGCGGGCCCGCTCCTCCTCCTGGCGCTTCCCAGCCTCATCCTCCGCGTGCGGCCGCAGCATCGCAGGGGCTCTGATGCGGACTGGGTCCGTTATCTGGTTTCACGCTTTGAGACAGGCGATTGGTAGGCGTTGTGGAGCGAGGCGGTTTTGCACACGCGCCCGGCTGGACGGCCACCCCCTCCGCGCTCATTGCGCCACCACCGTGAGGAGGCTGCAGAGCAGCGGCTTCAGCGGGCTGTGACCAAGTTCCGCCGGGGCAACACCGCCCGTGCGGTGGATGCCCTTGACTCTTCCTCCTCTCTTGCACCTCCGGGCCCTGCCGTCCTGGCGCAGCTTCAGGCCAAGCACCCACCAGCGCAGCAGCCGATCCCGGCCTGGGTGGCGGAGTCTGCTCGTCGTGCCCCGGCTGCGTTTCCGGACGCGGACGGTGTCCGGAGGGCCCTCTTGGACTGCAGTCGTGGGTCCGCCGTTGGACCCTCTGGCCTTACCCTTGACCACCTCTGCCAGGCGGTGGTTGGGGATGAGCACCTCACCCGACTCTTCGCACGACTGCTGGCGTCCATCTGCCGCGGCCAGCTTCACCCGACTGCCCGACGCTTCCTGGCGGCCAGCAAGCTCATCGCCTTCGCCAAGCCGGATGGAGGTGTGCGTCCGATCGCGGTCGAAGAGGCCATTTGGCGCCTGGTGGCGCGCTGGATCGTGTCGACGGGGCGCCAGGAGATGCAGCAGGCGCTGGCCCCATTACAGCAGGGTGTGGGGGCGCCGACGGGCATGGACACTATTGTGCACACCATCTACGAGCAGCTGAGTCTCTGTCCGGACTGGGGTATTCTCAGCATCGACGTCCGCAACGCTTTCAACTCCATGGAGCGTGCGGCGCTGTTCGAGGCAGTCCGACAGCGGGGGTTTGAGCGCCTCGTCCTTGCCCTGGCCTTGGTGTGTGCTGAGCCATCGGACCTCTACTACCAGGGCGGGACGCAGCCGTGTGTCGTGCGCTCAAAGAGAGGCGTCCGTCAGGGGGACCCTCTCGGCCCATTCTTGTACGCGTTGGCGCAACAGTCCGCCCTACAGGCCGCCCAGGACGCGATGGGGGGAGTTGGCAGGGTCTTTGCGTATCTGGATGACACGTATCTGCTGGGTCCGGCGTCCCTCTTGGAGACAGGGTTTGGAGCCCTCCGGCAGGGCTTGGCAGTGATAGGGTTGGAGGTCCAGCCCGAGAAGTGCGAGCTCTTCCTACCGGCCGGCGATGTGGTACCAGCTGGCTTGTCCTCAGTTCGGCGAGTGGTGGAGGGGATGGGAGTCCTTGGTGCACCCATTGGCACGGCGGAGTTCTGCAGGGCCTGGCTGGATACGGCGGTGCAGCAGGTGGAGGCCATGCTGGACACGCTCGTCAATCTTCCCGATGCGCAAGCGGCCTTCAGCATCCTCCGGGAGTGCGTCACGCAGCGTCTCCAGCATCTTACTCGCCTCACCCCTCCCTCTGCCTGGTGGGTCCACCGCCTCCAGTCCTTCGACGACCGTGTCGGCCTCTGCCTTCGCAGATTTCTCCGCCTGGACGGGGTCCAGACGTACCGGGAGGGTCGGGCGGTCCTCCACGCGGAGCGTCAGGCGCGTCTCCCGGTCCGCCTTGGCGGGCTCGGGCTCACGCCGGTGGCGGACCTGGCCCCGCTCTCCTTCCTGTGCAGCCGTCTGCAGTCCTGGTGTGCTGTTCTGCGCCTGCTCCGTCTGCCCGGCCATCCCCAGCACCCGGGCGAGCAGTCGCCGGCGCAGCAGCAGCCGTCGCAGCCACAGCCTCCGCAGCAGCAGCAGCAGCGAGGGGCCCCACGCCGGGGACCTTGGGGTACGCGGGCCTTTGCAGATCTGCGGGAGGAGGTGCTTCAGCGCTACCCGGAGCCCCTCTGTGCAGAGGTCCCTGGCCTTGCAGAGTGCGAGCAGGGTAGCCCCCACCGCCTTTTCCAGGACCTGAGCTCCAGGCTCCATGACTGGCACTTGGAGGAGCTCCGTGCGGCGGTCGAGACAGATTTGGGGCCCCTTGAGGCGCACCCACAGCTCAAGCGCCTGGCAGCGGTGCAGGGTGAGCACAGTGGAGACTGGCTGCTGGCGCACCCGCGCTCAGTTGTAGACCGCCTCTACATGGCGCCGGAGGACTGGCGCGTTGCCTGCCGCTTCCGTCTTGGGTTGCCCATCGCGCACCTCCGCCACACGCCGACTTGCTCCTGTCCGGCGGCGGTGCGTCTCCACCCTTGTGCACCGCAGCACGCCCTGCGGTGTCCATGGGGTGGGGGGCCCAAGGCCGTCTACGATGCGGTGGTTCGTGAGCTGGCGGCGATTATGCGTGAGAGCGGCATGGGCGGCGTTAGGGAGGATCCGGAGGAGATCATTCCTGGGGGCCGGCCGGACATCACCTGCCTTGACGCGGCCACGGGTCACCTGTTGGCGCTCGACGTGGTCATCGCCGATCCCCAGCGCCCCTCCCTGGGACGGGCGTCTCGTGCACGGCCGGGGATTGCCCTTCAGGACGCGATCCGGGTGAAGGAGGCGAAGTACGCGCAGTGGCGCAGACAGGCGGTCCGAGACCAGATCGACTTCATCTTTCCCGCCATGGAGACCCTGGGTGCCTCCTCGCACGGAGTGGGTGAGGTTTTGCGCAGGGCTACGACAGCTTCGGAGAGACATCTCGCCAGGCATGGCGGTTCCGAGGGCACGGCGCGGCCGCTCCGAGCGCTGCTCAGCCAGCGTCTGGCGGTTACCCTCCAGCGGGCCCAGGCCCAGCAGTTCCGCCGGCGTGCAGCAGAGTGGGCGGCAGACGCGGCTCTGGAGGAGGATGTTGACCGAGCTCAGAGAGCTCTCCTGTGTCGAGAGGAGGTTCCAGCGGAGGCGGACCTTGCTTTTGTGGGCCGCGAGTAGTTGGGTTGTGTACAGTTGTGTTCTGTAGTGCAGGCTGTCAGCTGCTTTTCTTTTCATGTACAAACCTGCCTGGAACCAGAGTCTGGTCCACGCTAGTACCTTGTACCATTCTTTCTGTTCATGAATGAGATTACACACACACACACATACACACACACACACACACACACACACA
>SZWC01010152.1:2551-15156 GCA_023375785.1 Penium margaritaceum
TGTGTGCGTGTGTGTGTGTGTGTGTGCATGTTTGTGTGCGTGTGTGTGTGCGTGTGTGTGTGCGTGTGTGCGCATGTGTGTGCGCGTGTGCGCGTGCGGGCGTGCGCGCGTGGGCGTGTGCGAGTGTGTGCGTGCACATGTGCGCGTGCACATGTGCACGTGCACGTGTGCGCGCGGGCATGGGCACGTGCGTGTGCGTGCGTGCGTGCGCACGTGCGTGCGTGCGTGCGTGCGTGCGTGTATGCGCACGCGTGCGCTTGCGCGTGCGTGCGTGTATGCGCACGGGTGCGCTTGCGCGTGCGCATGCCGGACACCCATAAGAAGAAGAGGATTAGGCAAAGCTTCCATCCCTTCGGTGGAGACAGACCGTCGCGTCAAAGGCAGTGTTTTGCACGTTAGACGTTATGTCTTGTTAACTAACTGCCTTGGTCGAGGCATGAGGCAGACCCCTCGTCAAGATTTGACGCTCGATCGTGTCTGAACCGGATGTACTCACGGTCTCACAGCACGATGTGCTCACGATCGTTGACGTTTGGGATTGGTTTGGTTTGGTTTGGTTTGTTTCTGGTTTTATTTTCCACCTCCCCCCCCCCCCGTCTCCTATTCTTGTGATTTGAAGTAAAGAAATGGTCTGTTTCGTTGTGGTGAAGTAAGTATCCTCACCCTCCTATGCGTGAATAAGTTTTTCTCTTACCCTTGTGTCACAGACTTCAATAATCATGTTTCGTTTTCCTCGTGCCCTGAAGCAAGTCAACCCCATCTTGCTTGTCTTTCTCTGGCAGTGAAATCGTTTTGATTCATGTCTTGCCCTCTTTGCGCTGCTTTGAGTATTCAGTCAAACCACTCAAAGGTGACGCCCTCCTCTTCTTCTCCCTCCATCCCAATGCCACCGCCGACTTCGCCTCTCTCCACGCCGGCTGCCCTGTTGTGGAGGGCGAGAAATGGTCCGCAACGAAATGGATCCACGTGCGCTCATTTGAGGACGTGGGCTCGGGCGGCGGACGCAACGCCTTCTCGACGTCGTCTGGTGGTGACGGCGAATGCACTGATGACGACGAGAACTGTCACTCATGGGCGGGCCATGGGGAATGCGATCAGAACCCCGTCTTCATGAAGGCCTCGTGTAGGAAGTCTTGTGGTGAGTGTTGAGACAGGCCAGGTGAGAGATGCAAGTGGTTCATGAGTAGAATGTCTGTGCGATGCACGAGAGTCTTTTCCACCTATTATTCCACCAAGCATGTGGCGCTATGGCCAAGGCTATACATAACGCTGGCTTGCTGGTGAGGGAATGGTCATAAGGTGTTGTTACCAAGGTTGACCCGCTAACGTCATGGTTGTCTCAGTGTTCGACTACCCATTTTGTTATGATTGTGCTCCTACGTGAGTCATCATCTGTAGAGTGTTGTGTAACACACTTGTCAAATTCTATTTTGTGGCTGTCACTAAATTTCCAAGCAACTTCTCTTGCAACTTGTCATGACCTGCCATCTAAATTTTCTGGAGCAAGATTTTTGTTGTAGCAATTCTGGATGGATATAGGGACAATCAGAGATACCAGGAAAACTGACCCCCAACTTTTGATAAATCACTTCGCAACTTTGTGAGAATCTGCCCATGTGTCATCTTTCTCCATCTTTAGTACAGAACCACCTTCTTACTAGTAGAGCTTTTATGTCTTTAGTCATGTTCATGGTAAGTGTTTTGCCCAAAGTGAAGTTCGACCAAAATTTTGCCCTAGAATTTTTATAAATTAGCAAACTTAAGACTAGGGTTTGACCATGTATCCACAAAGTTCCCAATAGATGTGATGTACCCAGCAATTGCGCTCACAACGCCATACCCAGCACTTTTCTTCGCTTTTGAGTTTATGTATCCACGTGAGAAACTTCCCAGAACGCTCCTAACCGCTTACCACTTAACTAAGCGTCAGCGCTCAGTCAGTGTGTCACAACAATCACGAGTCATGCACAAAACTGGAAGGGTTTGGGTAGGGACACGTACACAGTGCCAGAAAGCATATAATTTGATACAATTGCAGAGTAAACAAATGACATGTCCACAACATAAATACATGCCGCTGCGCATGACGGGTGTCACATGCGGCGGTGCAAGGTATGTCCTAAAACTAGCCCAAAACCATTGTTTTGGTTGTAACTCAGCGCAGAAAG
Organism: Penium margaritaceum; assembly: GCA_023375785.1. Taxonomy (NCBI): domain Eukaryota; kingdom Viridiplantae; phylum Streptophyta; class Zygnematophyceae; order Desmidiales; family Peniaceae; genus Penium; species Penium margaritaceum. The sequence goes on from SZWC01010152.1 coordinate 4,720, forward strand.
ATCAGAACGCTACCTCGTCTGAACCTAGAGATTCAAAATCTCGTGCCGAACGCTACGACACGTCACACGCATAAGTCCGGAACCGATCGGTGGAGAGACAATGCAAAACATACAAATCGGGCTCAAGAGCCAGTCCACCGAGAAAACTCTAACGTCTGCAGAAAAACCGCAAAGCACCCCGGCATGCACTCAGGACGTCGTGGCAGCTCTCTCGCAACTACTGGTGGGTGGAGCTACCACTCTACGGTGCTCCGGCACGAGCTACGTCCGCATCAAGGATAGGCTGTAGAAAAACTGCAAAAGGTCCGAGACAACATCCACGACGCTGGGACAATCGTCGGTCAGCTCCGAGTGGGTGGTCCACCACCTGCCGACGTGCCTGTGCCTCCGGGGTCCGCATCGAGGATGTCATCAAGCTATCCTGTACCGCTGCTCTCCTGGTCGTCGCTCGTGACGGGTGGAAGCCACTCACACCAACACTCCCCCTAGCTGACACAACTATCAACGTAACGATGTCTGAGCGAAGGCAAGGAAGGATGGCTCAGGCAACCAATCATAGCGAGCACCGATCAAGCATACCACAGCACAGGGTCTCCTCGTGACAATAGTGCATCCCACCAAGTGCCCGGGTCTCGACCATGGAAGAAGTCAATCACACACCTACGTGTCAAACATCATGCAAGAGAGATAGAGAAACAAGGTCTCCTCGTGACACCGGAAAATGTCTCGGGATGTCTGGGTCTCGACCACACCATGCATGGATGATGCATAACACATGTCAAACATCATGCAAGAGAGACAAAGAAATAAGGTCTCCTCGTGACCTTTGAACATGTCTCCGGGAGTCTGGGTCTTGACCACACCATGCATGGATCATGCATAACCCGTGTAGGCAATCGGTCTCCTCGTCACACCGGTAGAACTCACCAGGTGCACGGGTCTCGACCAGCATAACCTCGACCCTAGCATCTTGCCGCACCCCAAGTAACCTCGCTGTCCTCAAAAGAGTGCCAGGCCAAAGCCCAAACACTCCTCCTGGGCTGCAGAGGCTGACAATATGAGCAAAGTTGATATCTGCTTCCAACACAATCCCTGAGGAGGGAGCACACCTCCGCCATGGCCACATACCCCTTCACAGCAACAGCAAGGGTGATGATGATGCTAGTGGGATGTGCTCGCATAGAGCCTCATCCAGGAGCGCCGCCGTCACTGTCGTCGTCGTCGTCGCTTTTGTCATCATATGCTGATATGACCGGTGCAGCGCTAAGGGCTTCCTCCAAAACAATCGCCTGTTGTATGGCCTCCAACTGCTGAGCTGCATATCGCCTTGCGGCCTCCGTAGCGTCGAGCCACGTGTGGAGCTCGACGAACTCTGACGAAGCAGCCGACCGGCAAGCTGCATATGCGGCATGTAGGCGGTCAGTCGTGGAACAAACCTGACGGTGGACCTTGATTGTGTGTATGTCGGCAGAAGCAAGAGCCTCCTGCAGCCTTGCGGTCTCACCCCGTAGGAAGGAGTGGAGCTGCGCCTGCTCGTCGCACAAGTCGACGTCCTCTGCGTCAGTTGTCGACTCGAGTGTCGCCGGGCCATGAGGTGCTCGTAGAGCATGAGTACAAGACAATGAGTCACCACGTTATTCATCTGGGGCTGTATGAACGGCTGCTACGAAGGCACCTGTTGCTCGTGACACACCTGTCGCTGGGCCATCAGTTGCTGGTTAGACGTCGGTATGTGTAGGTACAGCTGCACATACCGACGCTATATGTGCAGCGTCCGTACGTGCGTACCGACATACGCATACGTGAGGGCGACGTCGCGGTCATTGAAGGTGTGGTCGTTGTCGTGGTGCTCCTCGCGACCCCTGGTGCGCAACCCATCATCCACCTGCTGCTCGAGATCCACCTGTCCCAGACGTGCATCCTGTAGAGACCACTCAGCTATCTCGAGACTCCTGTGTACATCCTCCACACACCCCTCGACAGCCCGTCGTGCTGGAACATCCGTAGTATAACAACAGCTACTGGCCTCCATGAGCTCGGCCATGAGACTCTGCTCGTGTGCCTTCGCTCCAACCACGACTGCCTCCTGTTCCTGAATAGCCGAGAACAGGCACTTGGGTAGAGGAGCTGTAGCTCGGACGAGAGTAGCTGTGTCGTCAGCTAAAATCGCCACGGTGTCAGCGACACCGGTCAGAGCAGCTATGAGCCGGAGGTCCGCAGCTCACTCCGCATCCTCCATGCTGCACACGTGGACACCTACTGTGACCGAGGAGCCATCTTGTGCTCGTCTCGTGGCTACCGCAAGAGCGGTAACCCACTGGGCCTCTACGTCTGCCTTCGACCCTGTGTCGGACCACTCCACGACGGACGACTGATCCTCATAGAGGAAGTATGCCTCGTCATGGCGGTCCATCACCTGCTCCTACTGCCTAGCACAATCTGTCAGAACCACCTAGGTGTCTACTGTGGGCCGAGCATCAGCATCTTTATCACCCACTCCTCCTGCTGCTACTCCTGGCACCATGGCAACTATCTCCACACCAGCTAACGCGAGAGCATGCACATCGCCAGGCGTAGCTCCTACATTGGCCATCATCACGTCATCCGCCGAGGTATCAACGATCACCATCTCCATCCCCGACTCTGAATCAGCATCGAACCAATCCTCCTCTCACAAAGAGTCTCCATCAGGGCGAACGTCTCCCCCCACCAAACTGTCCGCTAGCTGAGTCTGCTGTGTAGCGTCATCCACCTCAACCATCTTGCTCTATACTGTAGTCGCCTCACCAATGACAAGATCCACCGAGGTCGTCAGCACACAAATCATCCCCTCCATAACTGACACCTCGGCAGGAGCTGTGGGTGCTCGGCAAACCAACCCGTGGACAGGAGACGAGGGGGTCTCGTCACCACTGACTCTTCTCATAGCTGCATCTGCTGGTACTACCTGCGCATGACGTGCAAGAGGAGCAGCTCGCCGCCGCGCATGACGAGTGCAAGAACGAGTCGTATGGCCACGGGCTGAGGGTCCGTCCGTCGGTTTGATGATGACAGCCTCCAAGACGGAGTGGAGGGCGACGGATGTAGATGAGAGATCCGGCATACTAGCATCATCGGAGGAAGGGATGTAGGATCGGGAGGAAGATGAAGATGAAGTGGGAGGTGACACCTGCGGTGGGGTGGCAGCTCGCTCGGAAGTCACGTGGTCAAGGAGCTACTTGACCATGTGCTTGAGGTTCCGGACCTCCATGTGTAGGGCGGCCATATCACCATGCAGAAGCTCTGTGGCATGACTCGGTGACGTATCCACTGAAGGAGGAGGTGGGGAGGATCACACCGAATAGGGATGCCACCCAGGAGGGCGTTGTCGGCACTGGCGCCAGCCATGCTGCCTATATCGACAGTGGTAGCACAAAAACCCTGAAGACAAGTGGGACGCGTGCCACGGCTGCATCGACCACTATGCATGTGGCGGCTGCCACGGCTGAGGCTCAGGCGCAGACCACGGCGCTGGCAATGCCCACGGCCACACTGCGCAGCTCATGTCGAGAGCTAAGCGTAGATGATAGTCTCACACACTTGACCCAGGTGGCACAAAGCACCACATGGAGGGATACGAATGCGGCAACCTCTCTCAGATGTGCTACGATTTTGTCAGTCACGGCGACAACCTCAGGTGTAGTGTATTTCTACAATGTTGCACCCGATGGCAACAGAGCAACTATCGCAACGTGCGACCTCAATTCGCCTTCGGTGCCGCTAATGCTGTACCGGGTGCCATCGTCAACAGACGGTTGTGGCCTCAAGCCACCTTTGCTACTACTGCTGCTGTTACGACTCTCGCAGAGGCAGCTGCTATAGCAGTTCCTGTCGTCAGCCAAAGGTAGTGTCCTCAAGCCACACTGAAAGGTGAAATATCTTAAAAAAAGACAAACAGCAAAACTCACCCCTCTTGTGTATTCACCGAACGCTCGGCGCGAGTGGAGTACCCCTTCTCGGGCCTTACTCAAATACCCCACTCGAGGACCCCTTTGTCCTATACATCCTTTTTTTCTTATGATGGTGCCACCTCTTCGGATGCCCCCTTTGGGGTTTTCTGGGGTGCCCCACTCGACGGCCCCCCCTCTATCCTCTCCCCCTCCTTTTTTTTTGGTCTGGCTCGACCCTGGCCTTCAGCAAGCTCATCGATCGGACCAGCTCCCCGATCGTTAGGCTCGCCAATTGGCGGGCTCACCGAACTCCACGAGCTCGCCGCAGGCTCACTGCGAGCTCGTCCCATGGCAAGCTTACTCATAGTGGGAATCTGTAAGGCAACTTCCTGTCTATTGCAATGGCAGAAACGGTAGGGTATGCTGCCGCCTTGGCTGCCACTGTTGCGCGTGCTACTGCTACTTTTGTTGCACGCGTGTTCAAATGAAGTTGCATGTTGCAACCGCTCGCCGCTGCCGCCGCTGCTATTGTTGCTGATGTACGGTAATGCTGTTATTGCAGCTATTGCTATTGCACCTCCTGCCCATTGCCGATGTTGCTGCAACTACTCGCAGCCGTCATTGTTGTTGCTGTTGCTCGCCGTCGTTGATATTGCTTCTCCTGTTGCTGCTACAGATGTTGGCCGCCGCCACTACTGCTGTAACTGCTTGTCGTCGCTACTACCACTAATGTTGTTGCTTTTATTCACTACTGTTGTTCCAGCTTCTTCTGCTACTGTGGCTACTTCTACAGCTATAGTTTAGTGTTGCTGTTGCAGCAGCGTCTGCTACTGCAGTCAGTTTGTTTTGATGCTGTGGTTGTTACTACAATGGCTACTATTGCCACAGTAGCTGCTGCTGCTGGTGCTGCTGCTGCTGCAGTACCTGTTTCAGCTATTGCTACTTCTGCCGTAGCTACTACAACTACGGCTACCGATGCATCGCCTACAGCTGAGGCCAGCTACAACTGCTGCTATCCTAGCTTCTCACCGTTCTCACACGGTAGTTGCTACACCTAATGTAGCAACGGTAGTTGTCGCGGCTGCTGTCGTTGTCGAACTTGTTGGCTACCTCCTATTGTTCCCTTGGGGCTACCGCTCTCGTCTCCACCGCCTTCACCACTCCGCTGCAACATAGTGGTGGGTCCTTCCGGGACCAGCTGCAGCTGCCATGGGTGGCTACCAATGCTACCACTCACTGCTGCTACTACTGCTACAGCTGTTACGTCTCTACTGCACAGCGCAACGAACTCTGGCTTGTTTGCTTTGATACCATGAGAAACTTCCTAGAACCTTCCTAACCGCTTGCCACTTAACTAAGCGTCAGCCCTCAATCAGTGTATGACAACAGTCACAAGTCATGCACAAAACTACAAGGGTCTGGGTAGGGACACATACACAGTGTCAGGAAGCACATAATTGAAAATGATTGCAAAAAAAATAACAAATGACAGGTCCACAGCATAAATACATGCCGTGGCGCATGACGGGTGTCGCACGCAGAGGTGCAAGGTCTGTCCTAAAACCGGCCCAAAAACACTGCTTTGGCCGTAACTCTACGCAGAGAAATCAGAACGCTATGCCGTCTAAACCTAGAGATGTAGATTTTTGAGCCAGACACTACGATAAGTCACACGCATAAGTCAGGCACCGATCGGTGGACAGACAATACAAAACATTCAAATCGGGCTCGAGAGCCAGTCCACCGAGAAAACTGTGTGCATAGTAACAGCAAAGCATCCCGGCAAGCACCCAGGGCGTCGTGGCAGCTCTCTGGCAGCTACTGGTGGGTGGAGCCACCACTCGTTGGTGCTCCGGCGCCAGCTGCGTCTGCATCAAGGATAAGCTGCAGAAAAACTGTAGAAGGTCGAAGATAGCATCCACGACGCTGGGGTAGTCATTGGTCAGCTCCGAGTGGTTGTCCACCACTTGCCGACGCGCCGGTGCCTCCGGGGTCCGCATAGGGGATCATGTCATCACGCTCTCTTGTACCATTGCTCTCCTAGCCGTCGCTTGTGATGGGTGGAAGCCACACACACCAACACCAGGGGCCAAAGAAAAGCAATAACGTGTTCAGAAAAGCGTGCAAACGCCATGTCGTCGCTCTATGAAATGCAACCTCGGAGTGCTAACGTCATCAGACTCTTAAGACAAGAATCTAAGGAATTTGCTGACCCCTCACCTTCGCGACCACTTTGCACCATGGTCGTTGCTCACTTTGAGTTGTGATGCCAAAGCCATTAGAATGAAAAACCGTCAATGTTTCTTGAAGAGTTAAAAAATTGGCATGTATTCATGTTCTGACCCATTAACTTGACTAAGGCGATGCAGATATCGACAACCTCTCTAATCCCATTAGCAATGAGTTGCTAACATCGCTAATTCCAATGCTGATGTCAACGGATCTCAAGGTCCTCTTCTCCATTTTTGTCTGGTGCAGGCTCTACACGACTTTGCACGAGGTGAATGAAGGGGGTGACCTTGTCACTCCTCTTAGCAATTGTGATGGCTGCTACCGCTAGGTCTTTTTGTTACTGTGTAAAAATGCAACTGCATAACTTCAATGACAAGGAGGCATGTCCCATGTGACTGCCGTATAGAGTGGACTTGCAATTGTTAGTACTACGCTATGTAGTTATAGCTGCTCTACACATTCTGTGCGGAGGCACATAACTATGCATTCACGTAGCTAGGTAACACTTGCTACTACTCCTACGTCGCATCAGTAAGTGTCAGTTCTCCAACAACGGTATTTCCAACATTGATGGTGCTCCTTTGCTATTGCTACTGATGCCATTTCTTTGAAGAGTAAGAGCTTCAAAATTCAAGTTTAATTATTGAAAATGGTGAAATGGAAACTGAGCTGGGTCCAAAATAGTGTCAGTCGTGCCTAGGTTTTTTACACTACGTGCCAAGGCTAAACAGACAAGAGAGGGGGAGAGCAAAGCACGAGATGTGTTGTGAACCAAGGAGCGTGGAGCCTTGCGTGAAGGTCATACGTCAAGACCTTGGATTAAACCTCCTACTCTCGACGCCTTGGTGTGTGGGCCAATCCTTGAGATGCCGCGTGACCCTCTCCTAGCAGCAAGACCACTATTAGTGACCGAGGTTCCCGTTGTGCGACTTTCCCAGTGGCATTTACACCAACGTCCGATGCGGAAGACTTAAAGGATAGGATGGGCGTGTGCGAGGCAATGCTTGGCAAACAATGAGAGTTGGACAATGAATGAATTCTTAGGCTTGATGGGTCAATTCAAGGCAATGTACGAAGTCTCTGGGTCAGATGGGCATGCCTAGAACAACTCTTAGGCTTCCTTTTGTACCAGACCCCATGAGCCAGCGAAGAGTTCCTTGGTGCTTCGAAGCCCTTTAATAAGGTGTGATCATACAAATAACACATGCATCATGTACTACGCAGCACGAGATTTCCAGCGTACCAAAGAACGCCTCGATCCGTAGATAAATGACTAGGTTATGACCATTTGAGTGCTCCACACATGACTACCGGTGGCAGCACCGCCAACAGATGTCATGGCCGCCCGAATCACCTTTGCCTACGAAAGCACCTCCAACCGCCATCCCAAAAGGCCCATTGAATCCCATGAACCTTGCCTTGTGGGCTAAGCGTCCATCCAGGGGTGTTTTGGCTGCAGTGGGCGAGAAAGTTGCTCTGCCATGGTGGAGGTTGAAACGAGTATGTCTCCTGTTTTCTATAGATTTGTCGCTCAAATCTGCACGGCTGTATCTTTCTCATTTTTGCACCGAATGACCTCGTTCTTAGATCAAATTTGCACTCTTTTACGTAGAATGTGATGATCACATAAAAACATGCATCATTATGTGCTCACTGCCTTGTTTGTTGGCTCCCATACCATGCGTACATTGTCCGCGCGTCCGGGTAGAGGGACGTGCGGGCTGCGCTGGCTTGCTCTCGCTAATTGAGTGTAAATTTTACCTCTAGACCAGATTTCTCAGTCAATTGTCCCTCGAGAGCAAACCTAACCTATGTCACGCATGGTATAAGGTTTATCCCAGATCAATGTATAAAACACATCAAGTATGTCAGTTTAGATTCAGAATCTCATGTAGGTCTGGAAACACCAAGGTGGACGGATGAGACCACAAAGCTTGGACATGCGACTGAGCTGGAGCCGAGGCACATGGGTCACGAGCGGGTGCATGAGGATGGAGTTGTGTTTAGAGAAAGTGATGGAAGCACTCATCATGCATCATCTCCAATCTCACAGCTCACATGCCATGCGCACTCACATACACACACGACAGTGTGCCTTGATGTAATGTTTATGTGTGTGCAGGTCTATGTCTTTTGATGGTCATGCCCAATGAAATATGTGCCTCTCCAAGGTTAGTTATGGGGTAGCGTGTAATGAGATAAGTGACTTTGTCTGTGAGGTGAGTGAAGATGAAGGGGAAAGAATCATCGGGTAATCCACATAGACAAGCAATGTGATGGACTCTATTCCTTGCCACCTCAAGAACAGAGATGGATCACAGATACTTTGTGAAAACTCACCAAGATCTAAAGTCTGCCGGGTGTTTTTGCTCCAACATCTGGGAGCTTGCTTCATTCCATACAGTACTTCTAAGAAAAACCACACACAATCAGTCCCATCCTCGAACCCTTCCGGTTGCTTCACATGGAACTCCTCCTCAGGAGGACCATTAAAAAATGCATTTATGTCATCCATTTGATGGATTTCCCAATCATTGTGTGGCGCCACAGCCAGCAGGGTGCAGCTGTTTGCCGACCGGGGCATGTGTGTCTGTAAAATCTTGTCCACGTATTTGATGAAACCCTTTGGCAACTAGACAAGCCTTGTATTTTTCATTCATGCCTACGAGATTTCTCTTGAGTTAAAACACCCACTGTAAGACAATTTCGCTTCATCCTGGCAGCAGTTGTACGGGTTCATACACACCATGGTCCATAAGTGTGTTTAACTCAGTGACCATAGCTTCCTCTCACTGGGCCGCATCTAAACGTACCCTTACTTCTGTATAGGAAGTTCTACGACTGTGGATTCCACAGTCGTAGACCAAATGGTGTTGTATAACTGTTTGCATTCCACACGTGCAACACTTCGCATATACGTATGAACAAATTCAGTGACCTTTGGATGTAACTGCACCTCAGTCTCTTGGAATGACTGTCGCCAAGCCATGTGGAGAGAGTATTGTGTCCGATGCAGTGCTTGCCAAATCTGTGGGTGTTAACACATATGTTGGAACTGGTGATGCTATGGTTGCATCATGCGACTGTCGAGCAACAGGTGGGATGTTGTGCCGGAGACAAGCCACAAACACAGGCACACTCACCTACTTTGGGTGATATTGTGGAGAAGGAGTATGTGAGGCATGCCATAAGGTGGGAAACATTTTGTATGCCATGTGCTTAAAAAGGACGCAACTCAACTTTCAATGAAGCCGTGATTGGTGGGGTCCCAAAGCCGCTATCTCTTAAAGGCATGGACACTCCAACCAAACACACAAAATTCTCCAGGGCTGAGTTTGTGATCTCATTTTTATTGAACAATTCACACCCAAGCCATTGTGACCCAAAGTCGTGCTAGGTGTATAATGTGGGTTGGAGATGGTTCAAAACCAAGTCCGCTATGTGGGCAGCAAATGTATCTTGGTCGTCTTGCTCGCGATGCAACCATTCTTCTGTTGTGTAGTGAACGGTGCGTGGAGATTACACAGCAACGCGCTCGCACTACAGCTCTGCTTGTGAACCAGTGTACCCAACAAATCTTTGATATTTATCACAACTATTATTTGTACGTTTTTCATGGAAGATTGATTTAAAAAAAGCAATTATGTATGAAATGAATATTTCCTTTAGCATGACTCGAAAGACATTCGTTTATATCCCGGGTTCTACAAGCCTAAAAACAATTAAACTTTCAAATAGAAAATTTCTCAAAAACCCCAGTTAACCCTTGGAGTGTGCGTGCCTCACTAACGTGTTGTCAATCCTGCATGATGTGCAAAACTATGGCGCCAGACCTGTGAGACAATGAGTAGAAGTTTTTGGTGCATGTAGAATGTGGTGAGACGCCAGCTCGACAAGGATTCCTCCTGATTTGTACATGGATTTGAGAGACTTCGTTGAATTTAAAGATTTAATGTTTACTTTTAAAAAAAATTCTAGGAACCACCTAAATGATTAAGATATCAAAAAAATGTTTGAAACATTGGAACCCATACACAAAAAACTTGGAGAACAAGAATAAATCAAGGATGAATAGGGTATTGCTCGTTGTCAACCGGTATGGTGGCAACAATGCCACTCTGCCGAGATAAGTTCAAGAGTGTTTTCCTTGCCGCAATGGGCATGGGAAAATGTGGGGTGTCATCTCAAGATTGTGCTACAAGACAACGGATCTGGACATTAAGACAAACCACCACAGAGCCAAGAGAGAGAGAGAGAGAGAGAGAGAGAGAGAGAG
>SZWC01010152.1:15311-32331 GCA_023375785.1 Penium margaritaceum
GGGAGAGAGAGAGAGAGAGAGAGAGAGAGAGAGAGAGAGAGAGAGAGAGAGAGCAAGATTTTCATGCTCACCAGGATGAGAGATTAAGTGAGGAGAGAGGAGGAAGTGCAGACCATGTAGATGTTGCAATGACTGTTAGAATGGATGACGTTGATACAAGGAAGAAAAAAAACACATGCTACAGCAGTAGTTGTTAGAGAATAAATGAATGCCGCTATGGAGATGAGCACACGAATGTGAGAACAAACGTCCGATGCCGGTGGAGTGGAGGAAGGTAGTGAAGTGGAGGTGCAAATGGAGGACACATCGTTGGAGACTACGGTAGGTAAGGTTGTTGCCACTCCTACCATTTCATGTACTGCAATAGCAACCTAGGTGACTATGTTGACTGTTGTCACAGTAAGGGGTGCCTGATCAAGTACATTCATTGTGTATGTTTCAACGGCTCTACCAACAACTATGCTGGTAGGCACGCGAGCAGCACGTGCACTTGCAGCAAATCCAGACGCCATGGTGCCACCGGAGACCGGCCAGTGCTGATGAAGCGGACTTTGAGCAAGAGACTGCCAAGGAATAATGGGAGTACACTGATTGTCTACGAGCGACTATTGTGTCTGTATTGGCGCCTCCACCAATTGTAAATTGTTGACTTTATTGAGGCATCCTATGGGCAACAGATGAGCTTACAAGGGAATGGAGCGTGAATTGATCCCATGGAGGCCCCATAGTTGGAGCCCTCCTCAACGTCTTTCAGTATTCTAAGGCTGGCCGACAGTTTACAATGTGGTGATGTAATCTTTGCCGTGATGGGAACCAAGGTCTCATCCATTGAAGCACAACCTCTGCTCTCGCCTTGTAGTATGATACCTCGTCCTTGATGCGTGTATGCTCACAAGCAATGTTGGTGCTGCAGGGACCGGCTCGGTACCCGATGGTGATGCGAGTGTGATGAGAATTCAGATGCCTCTTACTACAACTGACTGGTTTTTCTTGATGTGGTCACTGCTCTTGTAGCCTCTACTTCTGTTATTGATGCAACTAAGGGCACAGTGGCGGCGGCCGCCCGAGTGGGAGTGCGGATGCACACAGCGGGCTACCCTTGTTCTAGCGTCTTGGGCCGGCATGGGTACAGACCCACGCCAATGAGTGGGTGAATGTTGTTGCCAAAGCAGAGGTATGGCTGCCCTTGCAAGTAGATATTGTGTAAGACAATAAGAGAGTTCAGTGGGCTGAGCTGTTGCTGAAAAGGCCATAGTCTAGCTCATAATGCGAAAGAGATGGCCAGAGTCGATGGTACACGTGCACTGGTAGTTGGAGCACTTGGAGGATGGAAAAGGGCAGTAGCAGATGCTCAATGTCTTACACATACATGGATGCTGGCTACCACTACCCTAGCATCTTGAATGGGTACGGTTGCTAGTGGTTATTGCTCAAACGTCTCATGTGAGTAAGGTTGTTGACGCGTGCTGGCCTAATGTCTCAGTTTGGCATAGGTACAAACCTGCATCGATGTGAGGACGAATACTACTGATATAGAGATGTGTCTATCTCTATCGCTAGATTTGAGTTCCAAGGGCATATAGAGAGCTATTGTACGTGCATGAACTAAGTTGATACTAATGAAGTAACAGTCTAACTCACATGGGTCGAAGAGACGGTTGGGGTTGAAGATGCATGGACACTCATGGCAGTTGCAGTCACTGAGATGTTGCTACTGATGCAGAGGTATAGGCACCTTTATAGTTAGAGCGAGTGCGAGGGCAGTAATACCGCACTTGTAAATGCAACGATTTTGGCTCTGACTCACAGTCGGGTCAAGAACACACCAAAACCACGGACTTGGTCTTGGATTGACTGTGGAAGGAGTACATTTCCGTCCAAAACAGGAGGCATAAGCCTCCATGATTCCTAGGATACATAATGTGATACACCAAGGTGGGTGTCACATGCACAACCATGGGATGAACCAAGCGATGTTTCACTTGAAACAATCTAGTGAGTATAGGAGACAAGTACTGGGAGTCACAATGCATCAAGGTAATAAACGCGAATTGATGTGGACACTCACGCGAGAAGTTCGACGTGGGGTCCAGACCGCACCCGGGGATCAAACCGAACCTGGAAGCAAGCGAGCCTCCAGTGGTTTCTCACACGCTGGTACAACCCGGCCGTGTGGTCCTGAACGATCAACAACCTCGCATCTATTGTTTGAAACTTGCATGACTGTACCATTTTCAACTACATTGACCATGAGCATATGTGGATTTTATCCCCCTTTTGTTCCATCTTGTGATAAGTACGAAAGAAGCAAGTTGAGCAGATTACAACAATCAAGCTCTCAAGCACATTTAGGATGGATGCTGTGGACGCCACTCTTGCACTCGCTTGAGGGGCTCGCAATGCATGGTCTATCGTGTTTGCATTGGTATCTTATCCATGGTCCTTGATTCAGCTCAATCACCTGTAATAATGATATACACGTGTGAACAAAATGAAGAGGTCAATTGTGTGTCTGATGTCTGTTAACAAGGGGTGTCTCGGAGCTCCACACAAACCCCATGCAAGCCCCTTTCTTGAACAATCACAAGCATCTCAAAATAGGTGTTTGCGATTATTTGAGTATAACGATGATGTAGCGGATTGGATGCAATCCTTGGCTGACAAGGCCAAAACCGAAGTACTTGAGGGTCTCCAATCCTCAAGCCATCCCATCCAATTTCCCACATGTCAGGGATCCTTGTTCAATGCATGTGGCGCCGGCCGCGTGCTACATCCCCCCCCTGCCTAAGAGTGAGTCGTCCTCAATATCTGCACATCGGACTTGAACCCTGACACTCTGATACCAATGTAGTGGATTGGACGGAGTCTTTGGCCGACTAGGCCAAAACCGCGGTACTTCAGAGTGCCTGAACCTCAAGCATCCTGTCCAACCTCCCACAGACCAGGGATCTCCGTTCGATCCATGTGGCGCTAGCCGTGTGCTACAGACGACGTCATTAATGCAATGCTAGATGTATTGAGCATTGACATGGTTTTTAGAAGCAACCTTTATGGATACCTTGTTGCTTTTCTATGTCCTATGGATACATCATTTGGGCACAATACAAAATATGTCCCATGTTGTACACGTTTCATGAAATCCGTCCACAGCACGAAACAGTTTGACATGAGCGCGCATGGTACAAAAAAACTTTACAACCAAGTCCCCAGTTTTCAAAGCAACGACAAAACGCCGTTTTGGAGCAACGTCAATCTTCGCTTTGGAGTCAACGCTCATTCGGATAGTGCAGTCAAGAAATACCTTTTTTTCTACAACCACGCTCCCAATTTTGAGAGCAATACCTTTTCATTAGAACAAAACAACAAGCAAACCCCCTAGTTTTGCTTGCAAACCTTCATCAAACCCTACCCCAAATGGCACATGGATTTGGGGTTTTGTTTTTGTGCGAGCATCTTCTGTGTCCCCTACTACTGGATCCACTAAGTTCCCTATCAATGCATGGGGAGTCTAAAATCCCCCATGCAAACCACACGTGAACCCACCCCCCAAAAAAGGCACAAATTCCTTAAAGGGGTTTTGTGCTTTTTCGACAAAGAAGCTGATGTCCGCACTCCGAATCAACATTCATGGAACATCACGTCGACACAAATGTGTTCAAAGGCAAAGTGGGGGCATTTTGTGATCATAGTTTCATACTCTGGATTTGGTTGTAGATCAATTCTTTGCTATGAAAGCTTCCTAGCCTTTCTGTTCCTAGTCTGGCAACACTGTCCAGTCAGTTGGCGCACGAACAAGGAAAAGGGTGCAAGAAACAGCAAGGATTAGACTAGGGTGACGTGCAAAGTCTCATAAGTTCTAACAGCTTATTAATATACAAATAAATGACAACTCACTAGCACACAACACAAGTACCTGCCGCGGTGCATGGGGGGTGATGCACGTAGTACTGCCAGATTGTCCTAAACCCAGCCCAAAATCATTGTTTTGGCTGTAACTCTACACAGAGGCATCCAAACACAACACTGACTGAACATATAGATGCCAAATCGTGAGCCAATGCTACAATTAGTCACACACACATGTCCAGCATTGGCCAGTGGATGCACGATGCAAAACCTACAAATATGGCTTAAGCGCCAGTCCACCAAGAAACATATAACAACTGTAGAAAAACTACATAGCATCACCGCAAGCACGGTGGACGCCATGGCAGCTGTCTAGAATGTGCTGGTGGATGCATCCACCACCACTTAGTGCTCCGGTACAAGCTGGGTCTGCATCATACATCTTCATGAGCATGGACATGGCCAAGGAGTCACACTAAGTTGTACAATAAAATGGGAACGAATCACATCACAACACTCCTTCATGACTCGATGGTATGCATGTCCATACACGAGCAAAACTGACAAAGGTGCACAACAAGATGCTCAATAGTCCATGCTCACATATCCCTCTCTCAGCCAATCCAAAAAAAGGGACGAATCCCGATAGTTCAAATGACCACCATGAACTTTCCTTGTGTGAGTGCCTTGGTTAGGAAGTCAGCCCGCTACATGTCTGTGACGGCCCACATGATGGAGATCACGTGTCCCTCCATAAGACCATGCACAAAGTGATGATCACCAATAGTGTCCTTTGTGCGTGCATGAAACACACGAGAGATCTTTGCAATGGCAAGAGCAATTTGGTTGTCACAACATACCCTACTGCTCGAGGTATTTGATTTTAATTGTTTTTCTGGTCGTTGAAATTGTGTCAAGATTTCGTTCGATGAAATCAAAATGTTACATAAACATCTTGAATATGTTTTCGGTGAAATCATGGTGCACAAAATGTTCACTCATGTTTCACATCACATGTTTGTTCACATTCTCCGTAGAGTCATTCATGGTAGGGAATGACGGAAAGGTGTGAACAACCATCGTACAAAATGACAAACCCACGCGGCACGACACACAGCTAGACCCGTCAGTGGTCCTCGCTTTTCCTTTGTGCAGTGGAGTATCTCGTTGAATTATTGGATTTCTGCAAAAGTGATCATGGGCATTTTGTTGAATTAAACATGTCAGATGAATTCCAATTCGTTCAATTAGGATTCCAAAAACATCACTGAACCCAATTTTTTCATCTAATTCATAGATTTCATAATTAGGCAAACCTATATCGTTGAATTCCTTGAGCAGTAGGGTAGAATGACGCAAGGCATACACTGACACAAATCATGAAACAAACGCTACAACCACACTGTCTTAGCAGCCCCAACTCCTAGACAGACAACAACATATTTTTCCTCTGACCATGATTGCTCCTACGCCATGACATAGCCGTGCCGCATAGCAAGAACACGTAGCATGGCTGACTGCACCCAACGAGGCTCCACGCCCAGTTGCTATCTGTGTAACGGTCGACTACCACCGAACGTCGTCGTCAAAAGCATACTCTGAGGCATGCATAGAAACTACGTACCACACCACTCACATAGCCGCGTAAAGGGCTCTTGCCCGAGGACACTACGCGAATTGTGCAATGAGGTTGACGACGAAGGCAATGCCGGGTCGTGTGGTAGTGACAAAGTACATTAGATAACCAATGAGACACAGGCACGGGGTCACGTCCACTGTCTCCCCCAGCTGTGCTACATCATCTACCTTCAGAGCATCCGACCTGAAAGTTGTGATGGGGGTGGAGGCTATATGAAATACACCAAGGAGGTGAGAAAACTACTCCTCTACAACGCGAGCGTACTGTACATGATGCAGCAAGAGTGTCTACCAGTAATGATCACGTACGACCTTCATCCCGAGAAACACAATGACAGGATCAATGTCCTTCATCCTGTAAGCAGTCTGAAGGACTGTCTTGGCCATTTTCACGGCCTCCGTCAAAGGGGACGCAATCAAAAGGTCATCCATGTGGTCCAGGTTGGAAGTGAAGCTGTCAACAATATGTCTAAGTAAGAGGGACAAGCTGGCGTCACTTTTCATGTACCCGGCACGTGCTAGTGTGCCAATGACATCTTGGTTCTAGCACCAAGGAGACCGCTTTAGACAAGGCCTTCCGCAACCGCCTGACCTTGTCACCGACCTCAAAACCTGGTGTCTAGACCATGTAGATCTCCTCCTCCAGACTGCCATGGAGGAATCCATTCTTCACATCCATCTTGTGTATCTCCCAGTCATGGTGAGCAACAACCCCAAACAGGACGCGAGCGGTGGTCATTCGACCAACGGGTACAATCGTGTTAGTAAAATCTACACCCTCAGCCAGTGAGAACCCCTTGGCCGTCAAGCAAGCCTTGCAACAGTCTAGAATAGCGTCAGGCTTCACCTTCTTGTGAAAGACCCAATTGGCATGTACAGCCTTCCTTCCAAGCAATATGTCGAAAAGCTTATAGGCACCGTGCTCACGGATGGTTCTCAACTGATCCTCACAAGCAAGATGCCATTGCTTTGCATCGTCAACCAAGAGTGCGTCGTTCAACGTGTCTAGATTAGGCGTCGCAGAGGGAGAACTTCGGTTGGCCAAAAACGCACGGGCTCAGTCTGAACACAACTAAATCAGCCGCGACATTGCACACGATCAAGAACTCACAGGAGACCAACTCGTGGCCTATAGGGCATGGTGGGTGCACCTAAGTGTACTCTGCCTCGGCACTCAGGCCAAGGGCCTTCGTGCCCTGCTCACCACTATAAACACTACGGGTCAGGCCTTTAGGTGCTGAGCCAGGAGTCTGTGAAACCCTAGAGGTGAGTGGTCGACGACGACCACCGGGCTCTCTGGTGTAGGTTGATGCTAATGTGCTCACTTGAGGCTGCGGAAAAGGCTAATGGGCCACAACCACAAGGGAAATAGGTGCATGTACATGAGTAAGTGTGACTGGAGATGTTGTCATTGGCACGAGATCAGGTGTGTCAGAAGATACTGACACTAACATGAGATCATGTTTGCCAGAGGCGACTGACATTGGCACGTAATCAGGTGTGCTAGAGGGGACTGACACTGATGTGGGATCAGGTGTGCCATAGGGAACTCACTTTGACACGGGATCAGGTGTGCCAGAGGAGGATGACGCTTGTACGAGATGAGGTATGTGAGAGGGGACTAACGCTCATACATGATGAGGTGTGCCAAAGGGGATGGGCAAAGGCACATGATCAGGTGTACCATAGGGGACTGTCAGTGGCATGGGATCAGGTGTGCAGAAGAGGACAAATGAGGCTACTAGACCCAGATCCAAGATGGACGGATTGTCAACAGTCGGAAACCGGAATGCGGGTGAGGAGGCCCAAACAAACCCATGTGTATGACTAGAATTCTCCACCCTGTGGAAAACCACATAGATAGGAACGTGGTTGACAGCCAGTGATAGAATGTTGGACAGGTTGCTGTAGGTGAGAGCCTCAAAGAAGAGAGAATCTCAAGACTCGACATTACAATGGCATGCAGGGTCCTAAAAATGCCAAGCCTTTGCCTCAAGGAAGGTACACATGTGACTTACAGGTGAGACCTTGGACCCCTGCTGGTCTTTGGTGTACTAAACGTACACGAGGGACCTCGAAACGTGCATGAGATGGAGATCGGCGTGATGGTCAAACCACAACTCGTACGGCGTGGCATGGTCTGGAAGTGGACCATGCAATAAGTGGTTCTAGACCCACAATGTGTATAAGAGCCCCTCATAGGCAAAGGAATCCAAAAGACCACACCCAAACCACATAGAGTGTGCTGTATCCTCCAAGCGTGGTTCCAACAGTCGGATACACTGTTCTATTATGTTGTAGCAGCGGCGAAGGGCCTGTGAAAAAAAATCTTGCTCAGAAAATGTAGGCATCCATCTCCCCTAAGAACTCGCCACCACGATCGGAGCGGAACATGTACAGGGCGTGACGAGACTGATGCCAAGCCATCACCAGCCATAGGTGGCGGCACTGCATCCAAGTAAAGTCATCAGTTAGGGTGAAAATGTATTGACCCCGGTCTAAGAGGACCGCGGGTCCGAGTAGACCAACTCTACTGGATGCTATGCTCGATAAGAGGAGTCAGGATAAGGGCAATCATACATCTTACCAAGGGTGCAAAAAAAGACAATAGATCTTGGGCGGCTTCTCAAAGAAATCCATATAAAGACCGAGGGTTGGCTGAGTTTGAATGAGCTTAAACGCAGTGTCCGAGCTCACATGGCAGAGGAGACGATGTGATTCCCACTTGTGCTCAAGGGAGAGAACAATAGTGACAAGGACAAGCACAAATGAGTAAGGAGGAGAACAAAGAGAGGAAATGCAACGAGACGCATAATAGGGGTCAAAAGCAATGGAGGCATAAAGCACGATGGCACGTGTGTCAAGAGCAATCACAGTGGTGGAGTCAATAGAGTGCTCAACAGTGAGACCCATCCTCGTGCATGCGTGAACAGAGAGCATGCTGAGCTCAAGAGCAAGGATAAAGAGCACATTGGAAATGTACAAGGAGACAGGCAAACAATCAAAACACACAATACCAGCTCCTTGCAAAAGCAACGACTGACCAAACCCTATGTGAACGGGCCAAACTATCACTTCTGGATCGAGTAAAACAAAATCATGACATCGATAGGTCATGCGGTGGGTGGCACTATTATCAATGATCCAAGTGCCACTCGGCTCACAACCAGTCGTTGACATTGAAGAACATGCCATAGTACACTCTATCTGTGTTGAATGTGTAGTAGAGGATTCAAGAAAGCAGCAAACAACACGGATTAGTGACTTGTCGAGCAAGTCGATAATATGCACCCCACAAGCATCATCACAAGCCGACTGAACTCCCCAACAAGCATCATCACAAGTAATGGACACAATAGGACAGGTTGTGTCGAGTCCACTCATCTGTGACAACAGACTCGCACATCCATAAGAACAAAGCGGCAAAAGCTGACAAAGCTCATTGACTATGCGATCATTAGGGTGCAGATCATCGCTTCTGCCTGGTGAAGCAAATGCATCTGCTACAATCGTGGTCACGACGCGTCAATTCCGTGTGTTACCGGAAGGCATCCGTTGTGTGGACGCCACCTTGAGGACACGTATGATCTGAGGCCATTCAAGGGGGTGCTCATACTTCGTGTAGCAGTGAGCATCTCCACAATTGTAGTAGTGGATAGAACGTCCATACGTCTACATGCCACTACTCGACAGCTGCTGCCACTGTCCATTGCCGCATGTTTCCCCTTCTTCCCTTATGCGACCGCTGTAACACCTTAAGTATGGCTGCTTGGGGTAGAGGAGGAGGAAGTAGTGGAAGCGGGACTAGTTAACTAGGAAAAAGGAGTAGGAGGGATCACAGTCACTGTTGCAACAAGTAGACTCTGCAAATGGATCATAGCACCCTCAAGAGCCAATGTCCTCTTGAGGAAGCACCCGTGAGCCAAAGGAAGTAACTGTATTGACTGAGACAACTTAGAGATCGCCACATGGTCAAAGCCCGAAAAGAGGTTCTCATGGTCGAAGGGCGCCCCCATCATGATGATGTCAAGTACCCACAGATGCATCCCGCGATTGGTCCCAAGGCATGTGTAAAGGGTGCCACGTGCCTCCAGTAGTAGGTTACAAGCTCCAAAGGACCAAGACGAAGGGAGTGAGACTCACATAGTTGAGCCGGCCTCGTGGCATGGGTCTTTGTAGTAAGCAGTCTCAAGGGTAGCTCTCAGCCCTAGCGTTGGTCTGCTCTAGCCCCGGTCCTTCACTCACCCACCAAGGGTAGGAAGTCGACTACAGTCTCTCGCGGCATGACGTAGAGCAGACCGTGCATTGCTCTTCCTGTATGGAGCTGGTGAGCGTCGTGAGTTTGGTACTAGCTTTGGTAGTAGGGCTAGACGTCCTCGGAATCGGCCCACACCAAAAAGGTCTCCCACCAATCAAAACCCTCGTTCGTGTCATAATGGGGTGGAGGTGTCTAAAGGTCCGGCGGTCCTCCCTACATGGAGGGGAAAACCTCAGGTTCGGGAGATGGTGGACGAGGTATAAGGATACCACTAGTAGGAGAAACACCACCAAATGTGAATGCTGCTGAATGTCGTGCCTAATCATGACAGCGAGAAGGTGGAAGGATGAGAGAATGTAACCCCAAATACAATCCATGAATGTTCTCCTCGTGGACACCAATCTGATCCTCGTGTGTGTCATCCTCTATCTCTTTCTCATCGCAGGTGTCATCCTATAATGAGGGGAGCTCAAGTCGCGGTGTTTTATAGGGAATAGACCCCTAAACGAATGGTGTAGCTCTAGTAGATCCTTCTGGTGGCTGTGGTGAGGGTCCTAAATGACCCCTTGGTAACTTTGTGATCTCCATCAATGCGTCGGTCTCCCGCTTTTGCTCGTGACGCACCTCAACTTGCATCCGACAAAGCTCATCGAATGCGAGTGACTATGACGATAAACTCATGGTGCCCAAAGAGGAGGAAAAGGAGGGGTCTCCTAGCCCTTTGCCCTAGTCACAAACCAACGCCATCGTAGTACTCGGTATGGGATCGAACGTAAAAATGGTTCAAACAAGAAATCAACAGTGTTCCTCGAGGAGTTAAAATGATAAGAAAATGGAAGTTTTGGCTCAGAAATTGCTTACGTCAACATTATTGATGATGACATCAGTACTCTTTTTTCCCCGACATTTTTTACGCTACTGTTTTGCATTGACATTCTTTACTCCAACAGTTCATTTGGTCTATTTTAATGACGAGGACTCTTTGTGACCGAGAGAGTGACCGCATCACCCCCTCCTCACGGCTGCATAGGGGCTCCGCAAGCTTGCGCAGCTGTTACGTAGTGTTGTAGAGCAGCGTAGAACTGCTCCTATGTAACAACGATGTTGCGATAGACAACAGCCACTACTGCTGCTACTGTTCTGAATCTGTTGCTGCCACGACCCCCGCACGGCTGACGTGCTCCTATGCCTATAGCCGCTCATATGGTGTTGTTGCTACTAGCGTTCTACTATGGTTGTAGTAGTTGCAATGTGGTTGTTGTGCTAGTGCTACCTCTGCTGCTAATATTTTACTACTCTTGCTCCCATGTTGCTATAATAGCTGTAGATTCTAGGCGGCAAGTTGGGGCAACAGCGTTGTTGATGCAGCGTGCGGGCTTCCACGCTCGTTGCTTAGTCTGCTGCCCCCTCAGTCTGCCGCTCTAGAGTTTAAGTCTGAGTGCTCTTGGTTTGTTACTCAGAAGTGTGCGCGCCAATGTTAACGCAAGAAAGAAGGTGAAAACTGGAAGTAACTTTAGGAATGAAGAATGAGACACAATGGGAGACCCCTCCAAGAACTAGCCTCCCCCAGCTCTGTAGAGTTTGTTACCCAGTTCACCAGCCAATCAGAAAACAGCTCTATTTTCAGGCTGGCAGGTTTTCTCGGTGAGCCCTAACAGACGGCCGACAGCCCAAAAACCGGGCGTCATCCGTTTTGCCTGAAAACTGGACCATGCCATGATACCAATGTTGCGAACGCAGAAGTGTGGTCAGAATTTGCTAGAAAAACAGTAGAGAGGAGTTATGGCTACCCAAACCTAGGCAGTGACTGCACTTATCCCTGGTGACAGTAGTGCCACGCTAGCATGAGATTTGGATCCTAAGCAGAGTAGGACGCTACAGACGCAGTGGTACAGAAAGATCCAGTATAGGTTGCATGCGGACAGCATCCGTAGTGGCAGTGACCGCCGGTGGCCCGACCGCCGAGGAGGCCTGCAGATGGAGATGAGCACGTTGCCGGAGGTAGGAGGCTCTAGCGAACAGCGTGTAGTCCTCAGCGTGCGTCGAATCCACCGGACGACACCCAAGCAGCGTCGAGTCTTGTCGTCAGTCATCTGCATGCCGATGTACACAAGCCGGGAGGACACATTAGAGCACGATGAGAGATGTGGAAAAACCAACAATTGGTGCATCCGGCTACTGATACTACTTCTTGCCATCGCTACACGCTGCAATTGCTCGCAACCGTCGTTGTGAGCTGTTGCTCACGCTACTTCCCCCTTTGTATCCTTTTTTTAACTACGAAGGGTGGAGGCCAGACACGGTCGCTGCTGCCACCTTGTGCCAAGAATTGTCACTAGGCGTGGTTGTTGCAGCTCATCGATGGCATAGCTCCTCTTCCTCGTGGTGGTCATGTAGTAATGGCACTGCTGTTAACGTCCCAGAGATGTCTCTACTGCCAATGTTTGTTGCGACAAGTTGCAGGATGCAGCAACGACGGTGACTCTCACTACTATTGTTGGTGTTGCGTATCTACGGCGCAGCTCATCCAGATAGGTCTAGCTACTCTCATACCACAAGAAACTTCTAAGTAGCTTACTAGCCTTGTTGCTATTGATGTGGCGACACCGTCCAGTCAAATGGCGCACTAACAAGCAAGCAAGTGCAAAGAACAGCAATGGTTAGGCTCGGGAGACGGGGCAAAGTCTCATAAGCTCTAATAGCTTAGTAATGCCGATAGAAATGACAAGTGAGAAGCATACGGAATGAATAATTGTCGCGGCGCATGGCGAGTGACACACGCGGCAATGTCAGTTTAACCTAAACCTGGCCAAAACCATTGTTTTGGTCGCAACTCTGCCTACAACAGTTTAGACCTAGAAATGGAGAATCTTCAGCAGGACACTACGATTAGTCACATGCACAGGTCTGGCATTGATCAGTGGACACACAACGGAAAGCTTTCAAACCGGGCTTAAGAGCTAGTCCATTGCAGAAAGCCACAGAGCATCCAGCAAGCACCTGTGACATTGTGGGAGCCGTCTGGTAGCTGATGGTGGATGTGTAAGCTACTGTGCTAGACAAGCAAGTAGCAGCTGGACCCGTGCAAGGAAGACACCAAGCAACAACGGTGGTTTACGTGGAAGTTAGAAGTGAGCGGACAAC
The DNA here is from genome assembly GCA_023375785.1 of Penium margaritaceum. Lineage (NCBI taxonomy): Eukaryota > Viridiplantae > Streptophyta > Zygnematophyceae > Desmidiales > Peniaceae > Penium > Penium margaritaceum. The sequence continues at coordinate 28,198 of SZWC01010152.1, forward strand.
AAAACGGAAAGACAAAAGACGGGTCACAGGCACTGAAGTGGTAGCCGTCGGGTGGGGAGAGCGAGCGAGCGAGCAGCGAGCTCGATCTCGCACGTTCTCACCCGAACGGTCGAACCGAACCAAAGTGCCCACTAAAAGTTGCAACCTGTCAAGTAGGTCAGTGGAGGGAAAAACTGTCAAAGAACAGGTGAGTGTGTGAACCCGAGGCAAATGTGTGTGCACACATGCACGCCAGCCAGAGTCCTGTGAAACNGTGTGCAACGAGGCCAGAGGTCACCGTGTGGTACTGACACAATCCCAACACTCCCCCATGACCCACGGCCGACTTGCACAATGGTACAACAAGCACTGCACCGACATCACGAGAAGTGACACGACACAAGACTGTACACGGGCACTGGCACAACAGATCAACCAGGAGGATCACGAGGACACAACAGACCAACAGCGTGAATTGCTGCCTTGAAGACATTGCTGCTAAGTGCCTTTGTGAGGAAGTCTGCACGTTGCTGTCGGGTGTCGACCCACACAATCTGAACATCGCCTGCAGCCACACGCTCACGCACAAAATGATGCTCCACATTGATATGCTTTGTGCGAGTGTGGTGCATGCCATCATGCTCAGCAATAGCCTTTGTGCTTTGGTTGTCACAACGCAAGGTGATGCAGCGAATGGGAACACGCAATTGCTGCAACAAACGACACAGCCAGACACTCTCACAGGTTCCAGCACCAAGAGCAACATACTCTGCCTCGCTGGAGCTGCGTGCAACACAACCTTGCTTGCCACTCTTCCAGGAGATCGCAGTCCCACCAACAAGGAAGACATAGCCAGTGCGACTGCGTGCATCCGTGTCATGCGCCCAATCACTGTCAGTGTACCCATCAACGACCACTGACGGCTGCGCCCGATAACACAGACCAACGCGGGCAGTGGAGAGCGCATACCGCACAACACGTAGTGCGGCTTCCATGTGCCGAGCTCGTGGGGACTGTGAGAACTGCGCAAGGAAGTTCACAGCAAAGGCCACATCTGCTCTGGTGGTGGTGGCAAGGTACATAAGAGACCCTATGACTCGCAGGTAGTCAGTCACGTCCACTGTCTCCCCCAGCTTTGAAACGTCCAGAGTTTTCAACAACCTCTGCCCGGCGGGCATCATCGGTGTTGAGGCAGTGGGGACAGACTCGAGCAAGGGGACAAAGCGCTCCCCCAGGCTCCTGACGTACGCGGCCTGGTGAACGTGGAGAACGCGACGAGCACGGTCACGTTCAAGCTCCATGCCAAGAAACACGCGAGCTAGACCCAGGTCTTTCATTTTGTACGTGGACTGCAGCAGGGACTTCACAGTTGACACAACTTCGCGACTCGGGGACGCAATAAGCAGGTCATCGACGTACACGAGGATGGCAGCAAAAGGCGCCGACCGTGGAGTGACAAAGAGGGAGGGATCCACCGTGCTCCGGCGATACCCCCCTTTCTCTAGGGTGGAGGTAATCTCCTGGTTCTAGCACCGTGGTGACTGCTTGAGGCCATAGAGGGCCTTTCGCAGTCTCCAAACTCGACTGGTGCCGTCAGCGAACCCTGGAGGCTGCACCATGTAAATCTCCTCATCCAACCGGCCGTGCAGAAAGGCATTGTTTACATCCATCTGCTCGAGCTCCCAATCGTGGTGTGCGACAAGGCTCAGGAGAGCTCGAGCTGTGGTGTAGCGTCCGACGGGAGCAAAAGTCTCGTCAAAGTCCACGCCGGGGACTTGAGAAAACCCCTTTGCTGTGAGTCGGGCCTTGTACNGCTGGGAGTCGGGTGCTACCCGTGCCTGGCGAACAGTGGTCGGGTCAGGCGATTGCGGCGGGGCGACAACCGTTGCATTGCACTCGGCAATGCTCCCAAGGATGGCGGCCTCGAGCGCACGCTCGTGCTCAGATGTGAGCAGTGTGTACCCAAGAACAGAGCTGGGATGCACAACTCCTGTGGCTAGGCCCAGGGCGTCCATACCAGTGGGCAGCGCTGGGGACTGTCCAGACGAGGTCTGCGAAGGTGGAACAGAGGACACTGCAGCACTAGAGGAGCGAGAGGGAAGGGCACGCAGGCGGCCGCCACGAACAAAGGGTTCGATGGGGGCAGGGCGTGGAGGAGCACTGAGTGGGCTAGGCACGACTGGAGTGAGTGGACTGGATGGGGACACAGCGGAATGTGCAGGAGAGACGGACTCAGTGGACGAGGACTGAGATGAGGACGCCACAGGGGATGACGGAGCTCCAAGCGAGCTAGAAGACACCGACGGGGGGGCGTCAGGGGATGGTGGAGTCCCAGTGCCGGCCGTTGGAGACCGCTCCGAGGGTGAAGGCTGCTGAGACGGGACAGCAGCAGGGACGGCAGGGGCAGATGGGACTGCAGGGCCGACCTCCCCCCGCAACCGAGAGAGCGGAAGCAGGGAGNACAGAGCTGGGATGCACAACTCCTGTGGCTAGGCCCAGGGCGTCCATACCAGTGGGCAGCGCTGGGGACTGTCCAGACGAGGTCTGCGAAGGTGGAACAGAGGACGCTGCAGCACTAGAGGAGCGAGAGGGAAGGGCACGCAGGCGGCCGCCACGAACAAAGGGTTCGATGGGGGCAGGGCGTGGAGGAGCACTGAGTGGGCTAGGCACGACTGGAGTGAGTGGACTGGATGGGGACGTAGCGGAATGTGCAGGAGAGACGGACTCAGTGGACGAGGACTGAGATGAGGACTCCACAGGGGATGACGACACCGACGGGGGGGCGTCAAGGAATGGTGGAGTCCCAGTGCCGGCCGTTGGAGACCGCTCCGAGGGTGAAGGCTGCTGAGACGGGACAGCAGCAGGGACGGTAGGGGCAGATGGGACTGCAGGGCCGACCTCCCCCCGCAACCGAGAGAGCGGAAGCAGGGAGGCAGCGGGCGCGTGACGATCAAGGTCACGGAGAAACACAGACTCGAAGAACAAGGCATCTCGGGACTCAACGACGCGCTGGCGCTCTGAGTCCCAGAAGCGCCAGGCTTTCGACTGGGAGGAAACACCCAAGAAGGGGCAGAGACGTCCACGCGGGGAGAGTTTCCCGTCGCGGAGATCCTCTGGGAGCCACACAGATGCAATGCTACCCCAGACGCGAGCCAGACGGAGGTCAGCACGAGAGCCGTACCAACGCTCAAAGGGCGTAATGGTGCGGGGAAGAGGGCCGTAAGGGACGCGATTCCATACCCAGGTCATGTAGCTCATGGCCTCAAAAGCAAAGAGAGGGGAGAGCCCAGACTCAGACAGAAGCGTGCGGACGCCATCGGCAAGGGTCCGATTCCAACGCTCAGAAACCCCGTTTTGCTGAGGTGTGTAGGGAGCCGAGGTCTCCAGACACACCCCTTGGGACTCAAGAAACCGGGCGGTGGGTCCAAGGAACTCACCGCCACGATCACTGCGAAAGACGCGCAATGACCGCTGACACGCACGTTCAGCCTGAACGAGCCACGACGCGATGACAGAAGCAACATCACTCTTCTGACGAAGAGCAAAGATCCAACGGAAACGGGAAAAATCGTCAGTAAGGCACAGGACGTAACGTCCGACCCCCCCAAGAAAGTCATGGGGAGGAGGCCCCATGACGTCGGCATGAACAAGATCGAGAGGGTGAGCGGACTGGGAGTCCGAAGAGGCAAAGGGGGAACGATGCATCTTCCCTTGGGCACAGTCCAGGCAGTCAGAAGGGCATGGCGCAGGGAAGGTGGAAGGGGACAAGCCAACAGCGGGTTGAAGACGAAGCATGCTAGTGATCGCATCAGTGTGCACATGGCCAAGACGGCGATGCAAGAGCTGGATATCAGCAGGAGAAAGGGAAGGCGCGACGTGAGCAAGGGACAAGCCAACAGCGGGTGCAGAGGGGGCATGAAGGGGAACACGATACAGCTTGGCACACTTAACCCCCCGCAAGACGACGCGACCAGAAGAGCGAAGACGAACAGTGCCCACGCCCTGACTAGCGGAGAAATCCATGCCCTGATCGTCGAGGCGCGGCACTGACAGCAGGCTGAGTTCCAACGAAGGCACGAACAGAACGTCAGGCAGAAACAGCACGCCACCGGGACCGACAAAACGGACAACACCAACGCCTTGGACAGGAAGGAG
>SZWC01010152.1:46247-61195 GCA_023375785.1 Penium margaritaceum
TCAAGTGGGTGAGACGTGCGAGACTCAGAAGTGGAGAATGGGGAGCGATGCATTTTGCCTTGAGCACAGTCGAGACAGTCAGTGGGGCAGGGTGCAGGGAACGTGTCGGCATCAAGGCCATTTGCAGGCATGTCCCGAAGCATACTGTCAATGGCAGCAGTGTGAGTGTGACAGAGACGACGATGGAGCAACTGTGCATGTGCAGGAGTGAGGGAACGGGCCACATGAACAAGAGCAGTCGTGGAGGGATGAGGTGCAAACGAGGGTACGCGGAACAGACGGTCACAACGAGTGCCTCGCAGTAAGACACGACCAGTGCTGCGATGCATGACAGAGGCAACACCACGACTGGATGAGAAGTCCATGCCCTGGTCGTCGAGAGTCGTAACAGACAGCAGACTGAGCTCAAGAGCAGGCACATAGAGAACGTCAGGGAGGAAGAGCTCCCCCCCAGGGCCAACGAAGCGGACGACAACGACCCCCTGTACAGGGAGAAGGTGGCCAGAGCCAGTGCGCACAAAGCGAACAGAACCAACAGGACCCAACGACACAAACGCTGATCGACAGGAAGTCATATGGTGGGTGGCTCTTGAATCAAGGATCCGAAAGCCACCCGTCATACGGACAAACGCAGGGTCACGACTCACAGCAGCGATGGCAGAACGTGGAAAGAGACGCTGGCCACAAGCAGCAAGGCAACGAGGGAGACTCTACGGCTGCCAATCCTCAATCCATGGGACATCATCTGGGGGACACCCCTGAACATGACCGGAGGGGGGTCCACGAAGAGACAAGTCAGCAGCACACGCAAGGCCCTCCTCGACTGAACGTACACTCTCACCTCCCTGATCACGGAGGTGACGCTGGTGGATGGCGTGAGAGAGCGCAGAGTCCAACTGGCGCTCGTCCTCGGGGGATCCAGTGATGAGTGCGGTGGAGGTGTGTGGCTGGGGACCAGGAGTGCGGGACGCCCATGGTGGAGGTGAGTAGAAGCCGGAAGGAGGCCCGAAGTAGACAGGACCTCCAAATCCCGGGGGCCAACCCCAGGGTGTAGGTGGAGAAGGTGCAGAGAGGACAGTGCTGTAGGCAGCTGCTGCAGGGGATGGTGAAGACGTGTGCGTGGAGCTACGACTGGACCCCGCGGAGGTGGAGGAGCGGGCAGAGCCTCCACCTGACCCTGAAGAGCGTGCCCAGTGAGCACGCATGGCTGAGGCCAGGCGTGCATCATCTGGTGGTTCAGGGCACTTGGGCGCTGCATGACCAGCGGCGCCACAGTTCCAGCAAGTGACAGTGCTGGAGGAGGAGGGGTGAGATGCTGTGCTATCAGAACCGCGGCCTTTTCCCCCTTTCCCCTGTCCTCCACCGCCAGAGCCACCTCCTCTGCCTTTACCTTTGTTGCCGCCTCCACCACGCCCACTTCCTTGGGAAGCAAGGGAAGTGGCGGTGGTAGTGAAGGTGGAGACGGAGGATAAGCTGGAGGCTGATGAGGTAGAGGAGGAGGGAAGTGCGGTGGTCGCTGCTGCAACAGCTGCACGGTGGATGCGTTTGTTCTGCAAGGAGCTCCACCAGTCAGTGAGGCGCTGGGAGGTGAACTCCCACAAAGCCCCAATCCCAGGGGGTGCGTCAGCGGGAACAGGCANTTCCCCTGTCCTCCACCGCCAGAGCCACCTCCTCTGCCTTTACCTTTGTTGCCGCCTCCACCACGCCCACTTCCTTGGGAAGCAAGGGAAGTGGCGGTGGTAGTGAAGGTGGAGACGGAGGATAAGCTGGAGGCTGATGAGGTAGAGGAGGAGGGAAGTGCGGTGGTCGCTGCTGCAACAGCTGCACGGTGGATGCGTTTGTTCTGCAAGGAGCTCCACCAGTCAGTGAGGCGCTGGGAGGTGAACTCCCACAAAGCCCCAATCCCAGGGGGTGCGTCAGCGGGAACAGGCATTGCCGCCAGACGCTCCAACTCTGTGGCCTTCACTTCGCGAAAGATGTCGCTGAGTTCAGGGATGAGACCGTTGACGATGGAGAGGACAGCGGGGAGTTGGCCTGGGGCGGCTTTGCCGAGGTCACGCAGCAGGCGCAGACTGCGAGCCCAGTAGGCGTCAGCAGTCTCATCAGCATGCATGGAGAGCGTGTTGAACTGGACGGTGAGGACGCTCTGTGCCACGTGACCAGTGACTGTCGTGCGCCGCTTGATCAGGGCATAAGCCCCGACCGGGTCAGCGGGAGTGCGGCGTTCAGTGTCAGCATTGTATGATCCAATCTCATCAGTGAGATCGTCTGGTCCAGCGCGAATGAGGGCTCGGACTGCTCGCGCTGACTCAGAATCGACAGGCACAAAAGGTGGGACAACAGAGGGATTTGGTGCATGGTAGTATTCCCAGAGTTGTTCTCCTTGCACCCAGGCACTAAAACGAACCTCCCAAGAGTGAAAGGTGAGACTGGGTGTGAAGTGAGGTGGAGTGGAATCAAAGTCAGGCTTGCGTTGCACTGTTGAGGCAAGCGCTTTGGCTGCAGCAGCGCCAGCAGCTGCGGCGACTGCAAGTGGATCAGAGGTAGATGTGCCAGCGGCAGTGGAAGCGGAAGCGGGAGAAGTGGAAAAAGCGGTAGCAATGCTAGCGGACTGAGTGCTGCGTAGTGTTGGCTGCAGGCAATTCAGAACCAATTCAGCAATGTGGTCGGCGAATGTCTCTTGATCAGCCTGCTCAGCCTTAAGTTTTTCCTCAGCAGCCCGCTGAGCACTGAGAGCTGCCTGTAATGCAGTGCGCTCACGCTAAAGCTCAGCCTGCAGCGCTGTGTATTGGTCATCGTCAACTGGCATTGTGCCAGCGACGTGACGCTGCCGAAAGATTTCGGCAGAGTTTCCCTTGCCCGAGTGGGCGTGGGAAGTAAAAGATCGGTGTTGAAAGTGCGCTGTAAGGCAACAACCTGAATGCACGAACACGCCAACACAGGGAAGGCAAAGAGTGCGAAGGTACAAGAAGGGCAGGCTCACCACGCACTGCGGTGCAGAGAGAACAGTGGTGGCAGTGCTGCAGTAGCTGAGGAGGAGACGGCTGCGACAAAGGACGATGTGGTGACGACGAAGTAGGCTACACCTGTCAGAGCTGCACCTGACAGAGCGACGACGACAGCAGCGATCAAAATCAACAGTTGTAGATGCCGAGTGACTGATGATGATGTGGATGACAGAGAGACTACCTGTGTTGTGGAGATGTCAGCAGACCCAATTGTATTGGAGAGTGCTGTGGCTGCTGAGGCTGCGGCGGATGCAACTGCGTCTGCTGCTGCAGCAACCTGAGTGGCTATGTTGACCGCAGAGGCCGCCAAGGGTTTCTGGTCAACCGCTGCAGTATATGCGTCAACGGCTCGACCTGTAGTAGTGCTCGCTGGTGCACGTGAGGCACGTGCTGTGGCTGCAAGGGTAGTGGCAACGGCAGCGCTGGACGAAAGGATAGCCAGCAATGCTGAGAGAATGTCAAGGGACGGAATGGGCTCTGCAACAAATGTGGTTGGGGATGCAGCACGACGCGGAGCGGAGGCCTCAGATGCTGCCGCTGCAGCAGGTGAGGTTGCACCACGAGGAACAAAACGACGGTATTGCGGTCGCGTCCTATGGGAAATGGGTGGTCTTACCAGAGAGTGAAGAGGTCGGTGGCTGTTTTGTGGTGCTGTTGCCGAATGGTTCAGCGACGTTGGCGTGTCGTCGTCGGCTGATTGACAGCGCGTTGCGTACTCCCTCGCGTCCGCCCACACGTAGTGGTCAGCGGGATCGTAGTCTTCACCGGGATGATACCCCGGACTGTTGCGACGCACCCTCGACCACACCTCTCTCTCCCCTCTCTCCTCATAGTATGCAAGCTCCTCGTCAGTGTTTACACCGTCCTGAGCCACTGTTGACGACGGAGGTGCTGGCTCGATCTCAAGTGGAGACGCCAGTGTACAGATTGATGGGCTGCCTCGGGGCAGCCCGCGGTGGCTGAGAGCACGCTGGGTTCAAGTCTGGCTGCAGGGTTGGGGGCTAAGGTCACGGCTGTGAGAGCAGCAGTTGCATAGAGTGGCGGCTGCTGCTGCTACCTAAGCTGCTTCTCGTGCCAAGCGGCTAAGCGGCTGAGCCCAAGCGGCTGCAAGGCATGACCGCTGCTGCTGTTGCTTGGGTCGCTACGGCCTTATGTTGTGGCGGGTTAGGGTTCCCCGTCCGTCGACGCCAGCGGCTCCCCAGAGTAGCGGCTGCTGCTGCTGTCCAAGCTGCGGCGGTCTAGACCGACACCTACGCTGCTGCTGTTGTTGCTTGGTCCGCCATGGCCCAAGTCGCGGAATCACCAGTCAGTCGGTTGGTGACAGCGGCTGCCCAGAGTGGCGGCCGCTGCTGATGTCCAAGCTACTGCGATCTCGCTCTTAGATCTGCGAGTGTGACGTTAGACCGTCACTTACGCTGCTGCTGCTGTTGCTTGGTCCGCCACGGCCCTATGCCATGGCTTGAGCGGGGTTGCCCGTCGCTCGATATGAGAAGCTGCTCAGAGTGGTAGCTGTTGCTGCTGCCTAAGCTGCCCAGACCTCGTGCTGAGATGCACGAGTGTTATGCAAGCGGCTGTACAGAATAATTGCCGCTGCTGCTGCTGCTGCTTAGGCCGCCGCTGTCTCGCACTGTGGCTTATGGGGAATCACCAGGCGCTTAGCGCATGAGGTTCATGAGGTCCGAGGACGTCGCGGCGGGAGGGACAGCCCTCCTGCTCTGATACCAGTAGGTAGGCGCAGTTGCTGTGCTAGCAAGGAAGTAGATGACAAGCAACAGAATACGCCATGGATCGGGGAATGCTCACGACTTAGGAAAATAGAGTCACAGCTAGATTAGCGAGAGTAAGTGTGAGCGAGGTGGTGAGAGCCAGTTGACCGGGCCACCCACGCGAGGCTATCGTCGTGGGGCCCGGACGCCACCCAGGGATCGAACCCGACCCTGGAGCGAACGAGCTCCAGGCGGTTTCTCACACTTCGGCACAAGCCGGACGTGTGGTCCCAAGGGATCAGCAACCCGGTTCACCACTCTAGGAACATGCAAGCATGCAATCAACTAACAGGCATGCATTCCCACAAGTTGTATCCCCTTTNACCAGGCGCTTAGCGCATGAGGTTCATGAGGTCCCAGGACGTCGCGGCGGGAGGGACAGCCCTCCTGCTCTGATACCAGTAGGTAGGCGCAGTTGCTGTGCTAGCAAGGAAGTAGATGACAAGCAACAGAATACGCCATGGATCGGGGAATGCTCACGACTTAGGAAAATAGAGTCACAGCTAGATTAGCGAGAGTAAGTGTGAGCGAGGTGGTGAGAGCCAGTTGACCGGGCCACCCACGCGAGGCTATCGTCGTGGGGCCCGGACGCCACCCAGGGATCGAACCCGACCCTGGAGCGAACGAGCTCCAGGCGGTTTCTCACACTTCGGCACAAGCCGAACGTGTGGTCCCAAGGGATCAGCAACCCGGTTCACCACTCTAGGAACATGCAAGCATGCAATCAACTAACAGGCATGCATTCCCACAAGTTGTATCCCCTTTTGGTATGAGTGCATTACTAAACTAAGGCATACGACAAGACTGGTGCTGAAGCCACAAGTTGGCAGCTTGAGGGAGGCACATCCTCTGTGTTCTTCATGTTGCACCACAGTCTTGCACCATGTAGCCTTAATCCAGATTAATCACCTGCAGTGGTGAGATGTGTGTGTGAATGGAGACAAGAGGGTACTTGCATGTGTTCGTGACAATAACCAACAGTTTGTGCTGATGGTTCTATAGTAGTTACCGTGGGCGGTAGAGTATAGTGTGTGTGAGGGAGAGTGAGACATAGACGCATGGAGTACCAAGAGAGGCAGGAAGACATGAATCAGGTTTGGCTCAAGCAACGAGGAACAAGTGACAAGTCACAAGGTCCAGAGGGGTCAGATACGAGTGAGCAGTGGGTAGCAGGGTGACGAACGGGTGGACGGCGAGCCTAGTCTCGCTCGCACCCACGCCACACAAAACCTGAACCCGGATCTCAAACACTCAATAACCTGCACGCATGCAACCTGTCAAACCGGAACACAAACCCGGACATGCACCCCAGTCACACTAGGAATCCTAGTGTCAACGATAAACCAGGTTATGGGGGCACGTGCTAGAGGTTACTTTGACGCAAGTCCTGTGAGTGTGGCTCTGGATGGTCGACATGTGTGTAATCACGAGCCAGCACCGCACGAGCGGTGACTTCAGCACCAGTGTCACTCCAGCATCAATCACCTACGTTAGTGCGGTGAGTGTGCAGCGAGGCCAGAGGTCACAACAGATCTGTGGGACACATACCAACACTCCCCCATGACCCACTGCCGACGCACAACGACAAGAACTCACAGGCACGAACAAGTGTCACAAGGAGTGACGTAAGACTGTACACGCACTGGGAACAAACATTCACCCATGATCATCATGTGGACACAACAACCCAACAGCATGCACAGATGCCTTGAAGACGTTTCTACTGAGTGCCTTCGTCAGGAAATTACCTCGCTGCTGTCGTGTATCAACCTAGATGACCCGGACTTCACCTGCAGCAATACGCTCACGCACAAAATGATGCTCCACATTGATGTGCTTTGTGCGTGTGTGATGCATGCCATCGTGTTCAGCAATTGCCTTGGTGCTCTGGTTGTCACAGCACAACGTGATGCAGCGGATCGGGACACGCAGTTGTTGCAGCAAGCAACATAGCCATACACTCTTGCAAGTGCCTGCACCTAGAGTAACATACTCAGCCTCACTGGAGCTGCGTGGCACACAGCCCTGCTTACCACTCTTCCACGACATAGCGGTCCCTCCAACGAGAAAGACATAACCGGTACGGCTGCGCGCATCAGCGTCATGTGCCCAGTCGCTGTTAGTATATCCATCCACGACAAGTGATGGCTGTGCACGATAGCACAGACCGGTGCGGGAAGTGGAGAGGGCATGCCTGACCACACGTAGTGCAACCTCCATGTGTCGGGCTCGAGGAGCCTGGTAGAACTGGGCAAGGAAGTTCACTGAGAATGCGACATCTGCCCTGGTCGTGGTCGCCAGGTACATCAGTGACCCGATGACACGAAGATAGTTTGTCACATCGATTGTCTCCCCCAGCTTGGACACATCCAGTGTCTTCAGCAGCCTCTGACCCGCTGGGGTCATGGGCGTAGATGCAGTGGGTGTGGACTTTAGCAATGAGGTGAAGCGCTACCCTAGGCTGCGGACGTATGCAGCCTGGTGAACATGGAGTGTCCGACGAGAACGATCTCGCTCAATCTCCATGCCCAAGAAGACGCGTGCAGGTCCCAAGTCTTTCATTTTGTACACAGACTGCAACAGCGTCTTTACCGCCTTGACATCAGCTTGACTAGGCGACGCTATCAGCAGGTCGTCCACATAGACGAGAACTACAACAAACGGGACAGAGGGCGGACTCACAAAGAGTGCGGGATCCACAGTACTGCGTCTGTAACCACCTTTCTCAAGAGTGGACGTGATCTCTTGGTTCCAGCACCGAGGCGACTGCTTCAGGCCATAAAGAGCCTTCCGCAGCCACCAGACTCGGTCAGTACCGTCAGAGCAGCCAAGAGGCTGGACCATGTAGATCTCCTCATCCAACTACTTGTGGAGGAACGCGTTATTCACATCCATCTGCTCCAACTCCCAGTCGTGTTGAGCAACGAGACTCAACAGGGCTCTCGCAATGGTATACCGCCCTACTGGTGCAAACGTCTCGTCGAAGTCGATGCCGGGGACCTGGGAATACCCCTTTGCCGTGAGGCATGCCTTGTATTTGTCAAGGGCACCGTTAGGCTTGTACTTACGCCGAAAGACCGATTGAGCATCGATGGCTTTGCGTCCAGGCGGTAGATCGACAAGCTCATATACCGCATGCTCATCAAGGGCGTTGAGCTCGGCACGCATGGCAGCCTCCCACTGCTGGGCATCAGAGGTCGTGCGGGCTTGACGCACCGTGATCGGCTCAGGCGGCAAGGCAGTGGTGGCCAACGTGGCGTGACACTCGGCGATACTACTCAAGACAGCATCTTCTAGGACCCGCTCGTGCTCTGAGGCAAGAAGCGTATAGCCGAGGGCGGAACTGGGATGGACGACCCTAGTAGCCAGGCCCAGTGCGTCCATGCCGGTGGGGAGAGCAGGCGAGGGGGTTGGCTGCGACAGAGGAGGGCGTGCCGAGGGCGTGGAGGTGCTAGAGCGGTTGGGGAGGGCACGAAGATGCCCACCCCGGACGCAGGGAGAGATAGGAGCAGAGCCCGTAGGGACGTGCGGCGATGGGTCAGACACCCGGATGGGAGAGGCCGCAGGTGAGGGGACTCTGGGAGGTGTGACTGGGCTGGACTGGACAGTGGGAGATGAGGCAGACTGGGCAGAGTCCATGACCGGAGAGGATGGTGCGTCAGAGGGGCTGGACGAGACATCAGAGGACGAGGACGCTGAGAAGGTAGGGACAGGTCCGGACGACGAGGACTGAGATGAGGGTGAGAGCTGCGGTGCGGCAACAGGGACTGCCGGACCGGCAGGACCGACTTCCCCCCTCAGCCGAGAGAGAGGGAGGAGAGAGGAGTCCGGAGATAGGCGACTGAGGTCCCAGAGGAAGACCGACTCAAAGAACAGAGCGTCGGGTGACTCAACGACACGCTGGCGGAGAGGGTCCCAGAACCGCCAGGCTTTGCACTGAGCAGAGACCCCGAGAAAAGGGTAGAGATGATCGCGAGGGGACAATTTCCCGTCATGGAAGCCAAACAAAAGCAATACAACCCCAGATCCGAGCCAGACAAAGATCGGCTTTGTGACCGTGCCAACGCTCAAAGGGGGTGACAATGCAGGGCAGGGGGCCGTGGGGAACACGGTTCCACACCCACGTCATGTAGCACATCGCGTCAAACGCAAAGAGCGGAGGCAGAACGGATTCAGACAGAAGCGTGCGGACACCGTCGGCAAGTGTCCGGTTCCACTGCTCAGAGACACCGTTTTGTTGGGGTGTGTATGGAGCGGAGGTTTCCAGACACACCCCACGAGACTCGAGGAGGCGGGTAGTGGGACCAAGAAATTCACCGCCACGGTCACTGCGGAAGTCACGCAATGACTGTTGACATGCACGTTCAGCCTGAACAAGCCACGAATCAATGACGGAACAAACATCGCTCTTTTGTCGAGGGGCGAAGACCCAAAGAAAACGAGAAAAGTCATCGGTAAGGCACAAGACATAACGACCAACATCACGAAGGAGGTCATGGGGCAGGGGCCCCATGACATTGGCATGAATACGATCAAGGGGATGGGAGGAGTGAGATTCAGAAAGAGAGAAAGGAGAGCGATGCATTTTCCCTTACGCGCAGTCAAGATAATCAGCAGGGCAAGGGACAGAGAAGGTAGAGGGCGAGAGGCCAAGAGCAGGCTGGAGACGAAGCATGCCGTGAATGGCATCAGTGTGGACATGACCAAGGCGACGATGCAAGAGACGGACGAGGTCAGGAGCGAGAGAGGGTGCAACGTGAGCAAGAGCAATGCCAAAGGTAGGAGCAGAGGGGGCGTGCAAGGGAACACGATAGAGTTTGCCACACTGCATGCCACGGAGAACAACACGTTGAGGGGAGCAAAGGCAGACAGTGCCAACACCATGACTAGTAGTGAAGTCCATACCTTGATCATCTAGGGATGGCATAGACAGCAGGCTAAGTTCCAGGGAAGGCACGTACAAAACATCAGGTAAGAGCAGGGCACCACTGGGTCCAACAAAGCGTACGACGTCCATCCCCTAAATCGTCAGCAACGGACCGGACCCAGTACAAACAAAGCGAACAGAACCGACTGGACCCAACGAGACAAACGATGAACGCACGGACGTCATGTGGTGGGTCACACTGGAGTCGAGGACCCAGAGACCACTGGACACACGCATAGGAGACAGGACGCTAGACGTCGCAACAGTGCCAACGGAGGAGGCAGTCAAGGCACAAAGAGAGAGACAGCGAGGGAGAAAGTCAGACTGCCAACGTTCAATCCACGGGACAGACGTGCACAAGGCACCTAGGACGTGACCGGGAGGATCCCCACGGAGGACACTGTCAGTTTGACACGTAAGACCTCTGGCTAGTGGTGCAACACCCTCACCTCCCTGATCGTGAAGGCGCAGAAGCTGGAGGAGAGACTGCTCCATGTCGCTCTCTCGATCACCACGATCACCAGCAACGGACGCCGGTGGAGCTGGGGTAGACGCCCCGGTGGATGGAGGGAACCACGGTGGAGCTGTGAAGGCAGGTGACGGGGGACCAGCATACGCAGGGGCACCATAAGGTGGTGGCCAGCCCCAGGGGTAGGGGCCAGACAGCGGAGGGGAAGGCACACCAGAGGTGGCGTGAGCATGAGCTGGGAGAGGGGTGAAGGCGCGCGATGGAACACTGGAGCCGAAGGGTGCGGGAGAAGAGGAGGAGCCAGAGATGTGAGCCCAGTGAGCGCGCATGGCCCGGGCGAGGCGGAGATCATTTAGGGGAGCTGGGCAAGTACGAGCAGAGTGCTCAGTAGAGCCACAATTCCAACATACGATTGTGCCCGGAACACGTGAAGAAGCAGCAGCTACCTTGTCTTTTCCCTTGCCCTTGCCCTTCTCCTTAGCCTTCCCACGACCCTGGGAAGCGAGGGCAGAGGCAGTGGAGGATGAGGTAGAAGAGGCGCGGATAGAGGAAGACGCAACAGAGGAGGAGGATACAACAGTTTTGGTGAGCGTAGCAACACCCGTGACGACGGAACGATGGAGACGCTTATTTTGCAGACTAGTCCACCAAGCAGCAACGTGCTCATATGTGAAGTCCCAGAGGGCGCCAACCCCAGGCGGCGACCTGTGAGGGACCGGCTGCGAGGCGAGGCGCTACAGCTCATCAGCATTGATGTCGCGAAGGAGGTCGGACAGCTCAGGAATAAGGCCGTTGACCATGGTCAAAACGGCAGAGAGCTGGCCAGGCGCGGGGTCGCCAAGCTCATGAAGAAGCTTGAGACCCCGAGCCCAATAGGCTTCGGCGGTCTCATTAACACGCATGAGGAACGTGTTGAATTGGACCGTAAGTGCGCTTTGGACGACTTGGCCAGTGATAGTGGTGCGGCGACGCAACATGTCGTATGCGCCAATGGGGTCAGCAAGGGACTGGGCAGCAGGGTCAGCATTGAAGGTACCCACATCATCAATGAGCGATTCAAGGGCAGCGGCGATGAGAACACGGACAGCACAGGCGGATTCAGGCGCAACAGGTACAAAGGGAGGGACAGCCAGAGAGCAGTATTCCAACTGTTGTTCCCCCTGAGCCCAGGCGCTGAAGCGCACCTCCCAGGAAGAGAAGGCAAGACCAGGAGAGAGGGTAGGTGGCTGAGAGAAGAAGTTTTGCTGGCACAGTGTAGGAGAGGAGAGGGTAGCAACATGAGTGCCGGAGTGCGCAACAATAGTGGTGCTAGAGCCAGACTGCGTGGAGGACGCGTTAGCATTGGCGCCAACAGGTGGGACAACAGATGTAGCAGGCAAGCGACGCAACACTATGACCGCAACCTCATCAGCGAATGCAGCACGGTTGTCCTCTGCAAGCTTAAGGCGATCTTCAGCCTCCTGCTGAGCCTTGCGAGCGAGGATCATCTGACGCTGAAGGGACGCGATGACTGACTCGTCGTCACCAAGCATGGTGACGACTGTGGGGCTCTTCCGGATAGATTTCGGCAGAGTTTTCCCAGCCCCAGTGGGCGTGGGAAAAATGGGGTGTCTTGGACGAGTACAGAGAGAGCTGCAAGACAGCCCACCCCGAGTTAGACAATGCAAGACACTACAAGAGAGACAACGGCAGGGAGCAAGTACACACTTAAAAGAGAAAGGGGCAGGTCAAGATGCCGAGGAAGGAGATGGGTTGCGGAGGAACCTAAGGAGAGGAGGAACAACAACTGCAATGACAGAGGAGAGGACAGTAACTGTAGACGCATCTAGAACCACCAGGGCAAGAGCCCCGGTGACAAAAGCTGTGCCTAGGGTGGTGAATGCAGCGGTGATGGAGATGGCCGCTATGACGAGATGGTATGGTGCAAATGAAGCCGATGCGGTGGCGGTGAGAGCTGCTACGGTAGAGGTACGGATGGAGGATGCAGCTGTTGTAGTAGCAGATGCAACAGATGTAGTTACGGATACAACGGCAGATGCTACAGCAGAGACTTGCGTGCCTATGTCAGCGGCAGTAACAGCAATGGGGCCAACAACGACGGCTGCCTTGGTGTAGGCCTCCGTTGCGCGTCTAGCAGATGTAGCAGCAGGTGCACGCACAGCTCTAGCAGCAGCTGCAAAGGTAGCGGCTGTAGATGCAGCATCGTCTATGACAGTAGAAGATGTGTGTGTCAGCATGCTTAGAAAGCTAAATGCGTCATGCGCAAACATTGTGGAGAGCTGGGCAATGGCGCTTTGCTCCGAGGACTCGTGCGGCTGTGGGTCCCCACCGGGAGAGAAAGGGGGAGAGACGCTTACCGGACGTTGGCGACTCGCATGCGCAGACGGTGCTGAGGCAACCTTGGGCGCCCGGTCGCCACTCATCCCTTTGCGATGACATGGATGTAGATGTCCCGTGCTCTCCTCACAATGCGCCCCAAGGGTCAACGGAACGATGACGTCACGCTGCGCCAGCGTGTCTGCCGGAGCACCACCACCGCCCCTGCTACTACCGGAGCCGTTGTTGTTGTCGCAGCTGTATGCTGCGATAGGTGTGGGTGCGGCTGCGGCCGGAGCACCACCACCGCAAGACTGCCACTACCCAGATTCCATTGGATGCAGCTAGCACTGCTGATGTGGGTGCTGCCGACGATGCTGATGCTGTTGATTGATGTGAGAGTATAGCGGCTGGGGTTGTTGACGTTGAAGCTACGCTAGCGGCGGACGTCAAGGTAGTCACAGTTAGAGAAATGGTTGTGTGGGGGCCAGTCCTGCGGCTACTACTGCTGCAGTCGCTGTCGCTGCAGTTGTCTACGCTGTGGCAGGTGGTGGTGGGTATGGTAGACTGTGGCTGGTGCCGCAACCCTGAGGTTAGCCGCTGTACGTGCTGCCATTGCCGCATCCGTAGCGATTGATTGCGGGTGTAGATGGCCGGAGCGACTGTAGCGGCAACCCTGCGGAAACGGCCGTTGCTGCTGCTCTTACTGCTAACGCCGCTGTTGTGGTGGTTGGTGGCAAGTGCGGCTGCAGTCGCTCGCAAGCTGCACCCCTACGGTCACAGCAGTAGTAACTGCTGCGGCTGTGCCCGTTGGCACCGCGTAGTTCCTGCTGCGTTGTTGACGGGATAGATGCCGCGGACGGCGGGAGCAGCTTGCTGGCGCGGACTGGCGTAGAATGCGCTAGTGACAGCTCCCGCTACAAAGAAGCGGCTACAAAGGAGGGTGCCCGGGTAGGGGCCAGAGACGGGCGTCGGCAGCGAGATTGCAGCCAGTGACGCGAAAGGGCGACGGAAGCGTGGGAGCGGCGGCAAACTGTTACCCCACTACCAGAATTCCTTGCTTACTCGAGAGCGTGGCTCCTTCCCTCACTTGCTCTGATACCAGTGGGCGGTAGAGACTAGTGTGTGTGAGGGAGAGTGAGACATAGACACATGGAGTATCGAGAGAGGCAGGAAGACATGAATCAGGTTTGGCTCAAGCAACGAGGAACAAGTGACGAGTCACAAGGTCCAGAGGGGTTACATACGAGCGAGTAGTGGGCAGCGGGGTGACGAACGGGTGGACGGTGAGCCAAGCCTCGCTCGCACCCACGCCACACAAAACCTTAACCCGGACCTTGAACACTCAATAATCTGCACGCACACAACCTGTCAAACCGGAACACAAACCCGGACATGCACTCCAGTCACACTAGGAATCCTAGTGTCAACGATAAACCATGTTATGGGGGCACGTGCTAGAGGTTACTCTGACGCAAGTCCTGTGAGTGTGGCTCTGGATGGTCAGCATGTGTGTAATCACGAGCCGGCACCGCACGAGCGGTGACGTCAGCACTAGTGTCACTCCAGCATCAATCACCTGCGTCAGTGCCGTGAGTGTGCTGCGAGGCCAGAGGTCACAACAGATCTATGGGACACATACCAACAGCTACGTCACTCCTGTGATGCGTATGGTGCATTCTAACTACCTAGTTCACCCATGTACAGTTGACAGAGTTTTCTCAGTGGTTGAGACCTGGGCACACATTGTTTGTGCCTGTGCTTCGGGAGACCCCATGATGACGTGCCACACATTGTCCCTGTCATGTTTGTGCATTCTCCCTGTGGTCGAGACCCGGGTACATGGTAGTTTGTGTCTATACCTCGGAAGACCCAGTACTGATTGCTTGTGTTTTTCTTGACTTGTGAGAAATCTGTAATATGCGTGTGGTCGAGACCCAGATGTCTGGTTACATGTTCCACTATCTCCGAAGGCCAAAACTTGCCTAGCTTGGCTTACCGGTAATGCTAGTTTATCACCGTAGTCTGGATGTGTTTTTGGGTATATTGCATGTTTTTCTTGTCGATCGAGACCAGGGCACACGGTTGACTGTTCTAGTGTAGGCTGCCGTGACACACAAGTCAGCAACAGATAGAAGGGTGTAAGGATGACAAAATGCACGAGGTTGGTAGAAGCCATGGCAAGTTGCCGTGGAATTTTGAAAGAACTGAACGCGTGTATTGAGTTAGTAGCCACAGAGGTGCTAACAGCGGGAGTGAGGGAGCGAGCGACGGAGTAGCGAGCTCGCTCTAGCTCGCTACCATTGAGCGTGGTGGGCTCGCACCACCCATCCACTAAATTGGCATTGTCAAGTCTTATCACCAACTAAGAGACCGGTGGAAGCCAGGCTCACAAGCACCCGGCTCAATTTGTGACTAACACACACACACACACACACACACACACACACGCACGCATGCAC
>SZWC01010152.1:61363-81863 GCA_023375785.1 Penium margaritaceum
ACAAACACACACACACACACACACACACACACACACGCACACACACACACACACACACACACATACACAAACACACACACACACACACACACACACACAAGCATGATGTACAATAGCTCATAAAGCTTATGAAGTTCTTTGATCACTTGATTCAGAATGTGGTCTGTCGTGCACTCATGTCACCACGACAAGTTTATCAGCAGGGTTGTCTCTCTATTGCCAGTCACATGCAATAGAGAGGTGATCGTGCAACGAGGCCAGAGGTCATTGCGTGGTACTGACACAAAACCATCAACCACCATGACCCACAGTCGACTTGCACAATGACACTCACGGGCTCAACACCGATGTCACAAGAAGCGACACGACATAGAGTCATACACATGCACTGGCACAACCGATCAGACAGGATCATCACGAGCACACAACATCCAAACAGTGTGAACCACTGCCTTGAAGACATTGCTACCTAGGACGTTTGCGAGGAAGTGAGCTCGTTGGTGACGGGTGTCAAACCACACAAACCAAACACTCCCTGCAGCCACACGCTCACGCATAGAATGATGCTTCACATTGATATGCTTCGTGCGAGTGTAGTGCATGCCATCGTGCGCAACAATAGCTTTTGTGCTTTGATTGTCGCAACGTAAGGTGATGCAGCGAACACATAGTTGCTTCAAGGGATTCAACCAGACACTCAATCTCATTGGTTATTGTACCAAGAGCAATATACTGTGCTTCACTGGAGTTGCGTACCACACAACCGTGCTTGCCACTTTTCCGGGAGATCGTGGTCCCATCGATGAGAAAGACATATCCAATGCAATTGCGTGGATCTGTATCATGCAACCAGTAACTGTCAGTGTAACCATCAACAACCACTGACGGCTGCGTCCGGTAACAAAGACCGACGTGGGCAGTGGTAGGCGCATACCTCACAACACACAGCGCGACTTCCATGTGTCGTGCCCATGGACACTATGAGAATTGAGCAAGCAAGTTTATGGTGAAGGCAACATCTACTCTCGTGGTGGTGGCCAGGTACATCAAAGACCCTATGACTCAGAAATAGTCAATCACATCAACTAGCTCCCCCAACTTTGACACGTCAAGTGCTTTCAACAACTTTTGCCTGGCGGGCATCATCAATGTTGACGCGGTGGGTACAGACTCAAGTAAAAGAAAAATGCTCCTCCAGGCTTAAGGCGAGAGAGGGCCTTTCGCAGTCGCCAGACTCTGTCGATGCCGTCAGAGAACCCTGGCGGTTGCACCATGTAGACCTGTCATCTAACTGTCCGTGCAGAAATGGACTACTCACATCCATCTTCTCCAGCTCCCAATCATGGTGTGCTGCAAGAATCAGGAGGGTTTGAGCTGTGGTGTACCGTCCGATGGGGGCAAGAGCCTTGTCAAAGTCAATACTTGAGACTTGAGAAAAGCGCTTGGCAGTGAGACGTGCCTTGTACTTATCGAGTTCATCGGTGGGCTTGTACTTACGGCGATAGACCCATCGCACGTTGGTGGCCTTGCGACCTAGTGGGAGGTCAACTAGCTTGTATAAGGCATGGTTGTCAAGGACCCTCAGCTTGTCCCGCATAACAGCCTCCCACTACTTAGAGTCGGGTATAACCCGTGCCTGCCGAATTGTGGCCGGGTCAGGCAATGATGGAGTGGTTGCATCCGTTGCATGACACTCTGCGACGCTGCCAAGGATGATGGCTTCTAGCCCACGCTCGTGCTCTGACATGAGCAGTGCATACCCAAGAATAGAGCTTGGGTGGACAACCCCTCAGGTCAAGCCTAGGACGTCCATGCCGGTCCGCAACGCTGGGGACTGTTCACGCTGGTATTGAGAAGGACGGACGGAGGACACAACAACATTGGAGGAGCGGGAAGGAAGCCCGTGCAGATGCCCGCCTCAAACAAAAGTTTCGATGGGTGTAGGTATGGGAGGATCGCAGGATGGACTGGGCACTACGGGAGTGAGCGGACTGGATGGGGCTGCAGAGGAGTGTGTAGGGAACACGGGCTCAGATGGGACTGGTGAGGACACGGTAGGGGAGGTTGGAGCTCCAAGAAAGCTAGATGACATGGACGGGGGGAAAAGGGGGGCAATAGAGGACGATGGAGTCACAGTGCCGGGAACCGGAGGATGCTTTGAGGGTGAAGGCTGGTGAGAAGGGAGGGCAGCATGGATCGTAAGGACAAAGGCGACTAAGGAACCCTCATTCCCCTAGGTGCTGACTTTCTCTCGCAACCGAAAGAGCGGTAGTAGGGAGGTAGCGGACGAGTGAAGACTGAGGTTACGGAGAAAATCAGACTTGAAGAACAAAGCATCACAGGATTCAATGACGCGGTGGCACTCCGGATTCCAGAAGTGCCAGGCCTTCAACTGGAAGGAGACACCCAAGAAGGGATAGAGGCGTCCACGGAGGGAGAACTTCCTATCGCGAAGGTCCACTGGGAGCCAGACAGAGGCAACGGTACCTTAGATAAGAGCAAGGCGAAGGTCGGCATGAGTGTTGTACTAACCCTCAAAAGGGGTCAAGGTGCGAGGGAGCAGGCCGTATGGAATGTAAATCCAAACCTAGGTCATAGAAGTCATGCTCTCAAAGGCGAAAAGAGGGGGGCGACCAGAATCAGAGAGAAGTGTGCGGACACCATCTGTAAGGGTTCGATTCCAATGCTCATAGACCCCGTTTTGCTGAGGTGTGTAAGGAGCAAAAATCTCCAGACATGCCCTTTGGGACTCAAGGAACTGGGCGGTGGGGCCAAAGAACTCACCACCATGGTCAGTGCAAAAGACGCACAGCGAGCGCTGACACGAGCGTTCAGCCTAGACCAACTAGGATTCAATGACCGCACCAATATCGCTCTTCTGACGAAGAGCAAAGATCCAACGGAATCGCAGAAATCATCAGTGAGACACAACATGTAATGACTGACACCTCCAAGAAATTCTTGAGGAAGAGGACCCATGACATCAGAATGAAAAAAGTCAAGGGGGTGAGAGGACTGGAAATTAGAGGGAGTAAAGGGAGAGCAATGCAAGTTTCCTCAGGCACAGTCAAGACAGTTTGAGGGACAAGGCGAAGGAATCATGGAAGGGGACAAGCCAACAACAAGCTGTAGACGAAGCATGCTTGCAAAAGCATCAGTGTGCACGTGGCCAAGATGGTGATGTAAGAGCTGGACATCAGTTGGGGGAAGGGAAGGCGCGACGTGAGCAAGAGAAGAACCAACAATAGGTACAGAGGGAGCATGAAGAGGAACACGATAAAGCTTGTCACACTTAATCCCACGCAAGGTAACATGATCAGAGGAACTAAGACTAATGGTGCCAACACCCTGACTGGCTAAGAGATCCATGCCCTGATCAACGAGGAAGGTCATCGAAAGGAAGCTAAGTTCCAAGAAAGGCATGACCATAACATCAAGCAAAAATAGGATGCTACTAGGGACAGCAAAATGGACAACGCCAACGTCGTGGATATGAATTAACTGCCCAAAATCAGCCCGCACAAAGCGAACGGAGCTAGCAGGACCCAACGAGAAAAAGGCGGACCGGACAGAGGTCATGTGGTCGGTGGCACCGAAGTCGAGGACCCAGAAGTCACTGGAGACAGGAACATGGAGAAGAACACCATAGGTAGCAGCAATGCCAACAGGGTTGGAGACGTGGCACAGATAGCAAGACAACAAGGGAGAATGACTGGGTGTGAGTGCTCAACCCATGGAACAAACGTGGACGACAGCCTAAGGACGTAACCACGATGTCTCCACAAAGGACAGTGATAGTATGATAGGCAAGACACCGGGCCAACAAGGACACAATCTCACCTCCCTGATTGCAAAGGTGAAGGCACTGGAGAAGAGACTCCTCCAGCTAGCGTTCGCCCTCACCGGATGGTGCAGACGATGGAGTAGGCAAGCCTTAGGAAGGAGGAAACCACGGAGGAGGGACGTAGGCTAGGGAAGGTGGTCCTGCATAAGGGGGCGTCCCATAGGGTGGTGGCCATCTCCAAGGATATGGGATGGATGGAGGGATGGAGGAAACGCCAATGGTGGAGTAGGTCCATGCAGAGGAGGAACTAGAAAACCGAGAGGAGCTGGAGCTGGAGCTGGCGGCGGAGGAAGAAGGGGAGCCGCTAGTACGAGCCTAGTGCACACCTATGGTACTTCCAAGGTGCATGTCGCTAGGGGGCGCAGGGCTCTTGCGAGCAGAGTGCTCTTAAGAGCCATAGTTCTAGCACACCACCTCACCAGGAACATGAGATGGTGTAGTGGTTTTGGCCTTTCCCTTGTCCTGCCCATGACCATGGCCACGTTTAGAACCATGGGAGACAAGAGATGTGGCTGTAGAGGTCGATGAGAAAGAGTACGTAAAGGAGGATGCAGCAGAAGAGGAAGGAGAGGAACATGCGATAGAGAAGGCGGTGATCCCGGCAATAATAGTACGGTGAAGACGTTTGTTTAGGAGGCTGGTCCACCAGGGAGCAATCCTCTTAGCGACAAAGTCCTAGAGAGCACCAAGATCAGGTGGGGACTTTGGTGGAACAGGCGAGGAATTGAGGCGCTACAGCTCATCAGCTTTGACATCACGGAGAAGGTCAAACAATTTGGGGATCAACCTGTTGACCATGATGTGCACTGCCGATAGCTGATATGGCGTAGCCTTATCCAGCTCGTGAAGCAGTTTGAGCCCGCGTGCATAATACACATTCGCGATTTTGTTCGCACACCTCAAGAGTGTGTTGAACTGCACGGTGAGGGCGCTATGAGACACCTGACTTGTGACTGTTGTGTGACTCTGAAGCGTGGTATACGCACCGAATGGGTCACCTAGACAGTGAGCAGTGGGGTCAGCATTGCACGTGCCGACATTGTGAACAAGTGTTGTTGGCATACTTGTAATGAGAGCACGAATAGCATGGAAGAATTCATTAGAAATAGGCATGAAAGGTGGGACAATTGGGAAACAACACTCCCACAGGCGATTCCCCTCAGCCCATGCACTGAAGCAGGTCGTCCAGGAGGAGATGGCAAGCCCAGTGGAAAAGATGGGAGGTTGGGAGAAGAAGTCATGCTGGCGGGAGATAGCATTTGGATTGGTAGTGGATGGAATAATAGTAGGGTTCGCGGTAGTGGTGCTAGCAGTGGATGGGGTGGAAGAGGCACCGGCACTTGTGCATGCACTGGCACTAACTTGTAGGATGGAGGTAACAAGCAGACACTTGAGCACAATTGCAACTACCTCATTGGAAAATACAATGCGGTTGTCATTGGCAACTTTGAGGTCATCTTCAGCCTCACTTTGAGCCTCACAAGCAAGTTTTATCTGGCTACAAAGGTCTGTTATGACCGGCTCATCATCACTAGGCATGGTGACGGCTTAGGGGCCCTATTGAATTTTCTGTGGCAGAGTTTCCCCCATCCCAGTGGGCACGGGAAAAATGGGAGTGCATTAGGCACGTTGGATATGGATTGGAGGACAACCCGACCCAAGTCACACCAACTAGCCACTACAGAGGGAAGAGGCAAAGTGTAGGAAGAAGAAAGGCAGGCCAAGAGCCCTCAAAAAGTGTGTGAAGGGCTATGGAAAAGAGTAAGGAGGGACGGGACAATGGAAGCAGTTGCAGCGGAAAGAACAGAGATTAAAGATGGAGCTGGAACTACCAGGGCCAGGACACATATGGTGAAGGAAGCACCCACAGTAGGTAGGACTACCACTACAGTGGTGGACGCTGTGACAAGGGTGGTGATGTTAGAAGGTAAAGATGTGACAGATGCAACGGCAACGGCTGTGGAGGTGCGAATGGCCGAGGTGGCTGTAGACACGACAGAGGCTGCAAAAGCTGTTGCAGAAGCCACAACTACTTCGGCTGTGGCCAGCTGCATCCTAACATCTGTCGCTGTTGCATCCACTAGTCTGGCTACGATTACAGCCTTAGTGTAGGACTCAGTAGTACATCCCGTGCATGTGGAAGCGGGGGTGCGTGCTGCACAAGCTGCGGCGGCAAATATGGTAGCAGCTGTAGCGGCGGCGTCTATCGTGGCGCAAGCACTCCGTGTGAGTTTGTGTGCGAGATCTATTGTATCTTGATGCCAAGTGGAGTACAGAGATGTAGCCACGGCATCGTGCGCCTTATCAACCCCCCCATAGGCACTAAGGTGAGAGGGTCTTACCGAGCTCTATCGTGTAGCCCGTGGCGACGGTGTAGAGACCTTGACCGCAAATGCGTTACCTCTGCGACCATCATATTGGCATGTCGGACGCTCCTCATGGTGTTCTCCGAGAGATGCCACGCCCGGCACACCCAAGGTAGTCAGTATGATACCGCACACCACGCGGTGGTGCTTGCGTGACGAAGGCGTGGAGAGAGTGGCTCGTAGTAGTACAGCCGGGCAATGCCACTATAGCGTGTGTGCTGCTCCTACCGCAATACTACTTGTGGCTGCGGTTGCTGGCTGCTGATGAAGTTGACGATGCTACTGTTGTTGCATGCAGTAATGTAGCATGCTATCCACGGGTGCTGCTATAGTGTACGCATTGCTGCTACTCCAATTCTGTTTGTGGCGGTCGCTGTTCGTTGCTGTTGAGATTGATATCGCTACTACTGCTGTTGAAGTTGAAGATGCTAATGTTGCATGTAGTAATGAACCATGGCAGCCACTGTCATTGTCGTAGTGTAGACAAGAGGGCAAGGAGGGGCGGTACTGCCCTCTCCTTGTGAAGTTCTTTGATCACTTGATTTAAGGAGTGGTCCGTCGTGCAGCCATGTCACCACGGCAAAGGGGCCAGCAAGGTTGTCTCTCTCTTGTCAGTGCAACAGTGAGGTGAGCGTGTAATGAGGCCAGGGGTCACCATGTGTTATTGACACAAAACAAACAGGGAGACCTCCCTTGTGTGGTTTCACATTCTGTGACATGTGTATTCCCTGTTTGCGCCTTTTGGCACGATGGGGATGATGGGGCCTGGTGGTCTAGTCGCCAGTCCCCAGTACATAAGCTCTCAGCAAGCCTCATTGTACTCTCCCCTTTGATTCTTAACTCATATGTTCTCGACCCAGACAAATATTAGTGCTGCAAATTTTCCGCTCACCACCAATGCTCATGTCTCATCCAACATGGGCTTTCATACTCTAGAACAATCTTAGCATGGTATCAGTGCAAAGGGGGGTCACGTGTTTGGCTTTCTGCTTGAGAAAGCAACAATAGCACGACGAAGCACGTCTGCAGCAAGCAGTCCTAGTTGCAAGCCAAGTATCTATAGCCTACATTGTGTGTTGTGCGATTGTTGTACCACCATCGCACGTCTACAAAAAGCAATTCTAGTCACGAGCAGTCACGAGCAGCAAAAAAACAATCACAATAGAGCGCAGTGGCGGCAACGACGAGCAATAGCAGCGGCATTGTGAAGCAGCCGCATTCCTAGCGTGCAGCCAAGGCATGCCACCATAGCAGCATGCAAGCAGCAAGAGTAGTGGCAATCAAACTGTGTAGCAGTAGCAACAAATACAGTTCCAGAGGAGCAACAGCCTTTATGCTAATCAGTCTGCACTATGCAGCTTGCAACGAGTGCATCAGCCGTGGTAGCATTACGTGGAATAGCAGTAGCTGCACTAAACGTTGTAGCAAGTAGCAACCACTTGCACATCACCACAGGGATGGAAACAACATTGTAGGAGCAGTAACATTGGCATCCACAACAACAGACATAGGAGCTAGCGAGACTACTGCCATTGAATACAGCTGACACTCACAATCATCACCAGCATAGTAGCATGATTGCTAAGCAGCAGGCTGGAACCTAAGTGGAAACAACACGGTTGCAGTTCGTGCTTCTACTGCTGAAGCCAACCGATGCCGCCGGCTTGTCAATAGGCCGCATCGATGCAACCAGCGAAACATATCCACAAGTTCCGCGTGGGTGCAAAATCACCCATAGGATTGCGGATTGTGGTCATTTACATCCCTCTCACTCCAGACATGAACCAGCCACATCACACTCTCTCATAAAAAGGCATCCATGCCAAAGGGGCAATGGAGAACGACACTCGAGATAATTTTGTACAATTTTAGGAAACCAAAATCTTCATTTCTTTCTCAATCACAAAACAAATAAAAACGGTTTACAAAAGGGGAAATCTTCCATTGTTTTAGATCCTATTTTTACTTTTCTTCATTTTAGCAGGTTCCCTAGGTAAACCAACTGGAGGCGGTGCAAGTTCATCACAATCTTCTCTAGTATCACACCACCTAGGCGACTTTTACCTCTACACCATTTAGGGATAGTGATAGCCCTCTCTCACCCTTCTCACGTCTCACCGTCTCTCTAGACACAATGTTTCCTATGTCAGGACTATCACATGGCCCTTTTACCTCGTGGACAATTTTGACACCGTTTAGTGATGTTACTCTACACCCTTACCCTCTTCATATGCAATCCTCCAAAGTGCTGAGGCCGCAGCCAGGTTCACCACCATGTGATTTACCAGGCTATGTACTTCCGTGGTTTGCATCTACACCGCCGAGAGCCAGTGTACCTTATGCTCACTCTCATCACCACTTGTCTCTAGATAAGATCGTCCTACCACCTGCAGCACCATCTCAAGGTGTTGCTAGAGAGCATTCCCTTTGCCCTACAGTGTCACCAGCTTGCTGGTACGTTGACCCTGCCTCTGGCATCACCCACTCATGGGTACCCTGGCCAGCCTCCTCTGTGGTCAACTGCTACACCAATTGGATCCGGCGCTCTACACAACTATCAGTCTCATCCGCCAGACGGAGTGGTGATGGGACCGCCTCCACCATCTGGCCAGATTTCTCTGTGGTCATTCTCGTCACCGCCAAGAGGCAACGTTCCTCCTGCTCGTCCTCATCATCAGCCGCCTCACTCGCATGATTCTCATTCCACAATGGAAGCCACCTCTCTGTGGATTTTCCTACCACTTATGTGGAGATGGACGCCATGGTTGGCAATAGTGTCGTCGGCGCCCTGGTGTATGGCATCCACCCCGGCTCAAGCCCTGTGCATTTCCTTACTGTTCTCTTCACACTTTGTTGCTATGCCCAGTGAGCATGGCACTCTCTTGCCTCTGCTCTCCCTCTCTTACATCTGTGTTGGCGTGTTTGTACATTCATGTCCATTGCCTTACAGTATTGTCTTGAGTGAACACATACCACACTTTCCCACGCCCACTGGGACGGGGGAGACTTTGCCAAAAAATATCGGGGGGGCGTCGTCTCTGGCACTATGCTGGTTGACGACAATCAATATGATGTACTGCAAGTAGAACTATAGCAAGAGCGCACTACTCTACAAGCTACTCTTACTTTCCAACACACAGCATAGGAAAAGCTTCATAGCAAACAAGTCTATCAGGAAACTTTTGTTGGTCCCAATACTGACATTCTTCTGAATCATCTCCAACCTGTATTTCGCATCACTCCATTTACTTCAACTGCTATTGACAATACCGTTGCATTCTCCACTTGCACCTGCTTTTGCATCCATTGCTTCTGGTTCTGTCTCTTGTGACCCACTCGCATTTGCTGCCGTCACCGGCATGGCAACTGCCAAATATCTCACATTGCCCTCGTAGTGAAAGCCAGACTTTGACTCGCAGCCGCCCCACTTTACCTCTAACCTTTCCTTCTTGTTTTGGGAGGTTCAGTTTAGCGCTTGGGGACAGGGAGAGCAGCTTTGAGAGAACTACCATGAACCCAATGCCTCTGCTACTCCTCCCTTCATCCCCATTGAGTCCAAGGCTGCTTGCGGCGTTTGGGTGCTCAAATGCGGTGGGCCTGATAATCTCACTAAAGAGATTGGGTCCTGTATCGCTGACAGTGCACGCCGCACACCTGATGATCCAGTTAACACATATGACCTTATCAAGCATTGCACCATGGTCACAGGGCATGCAACACAAAGTATTCTGATGGTGGAGTTCAACATGCTTTCTATGTGTATTGAGAAGACTCGGGCAGCTGTCGAGTTTCCTCTTTATCGTCAACAGCTTCATACCCAAGAAATCAAACATCTTCTGGGGGGTGAAAATTTCCAAAATTGAGTGTCTAGCTGCCAAGCCTGTGCCCGCTCCTTCGGGCTTTGGTATCCTCCAGGAGTTCACCTTTCACTGCCTCACCGCGTGGTGGAGTGTCCTACAAAACAAGTGCATTCATTATGCAGTAGATTCAGCCACTACCACTGCACTTCCCTCCTCCTCCGCCTCCACCTCTACCCTTTCCTCCTCCACATCCTAAATCCCAGTCGCTTCCCTTGCCACTCAGGGGGATGACCGGGGCCGGG
Source organism: Penium margaritaceum (assembly GCA_023375785.1). Classification (NCBI taxonomy): domain Eukaryota; kingdom Viridiplantae; phylum Streptophyta; class Zygnematophyceae; order Desmidiales; family Peniaceae; genus Penium; species Penium margaritaceum. Next base: position 71,676 of record SZWC01010152.1, read on the forward strand.
GGAAAGGCACAGGTAACTCTTCCATCGGTGGGTCGGGAGGTGGATAGGGAGGGTGCAGAAAAGGTTGGGGATTTAGCGGCTCCTCTTCTGCCCCCTCATCCTCTGGTACTGTGACTTGGTGGAACTATAACGCCTCTGGCCACTTCTAAGTGCTTCCAAGTGTCATGCACCGCCTGACAATGCACACCTTGCATCCGCTATGGGGGCTCACTAGGCGTGTTCTGCCGATGATAGTGGGCGTGCTTCTCGCACCTCCTCCTCTTCTACATCCTCTAGTCATAGTGTACCTCCATCCACCGATGCGGCAGCCTACAACACCACCGTGAGTCATCCTCACCTTTGGGAGTGGCCCCTACAGTTTGGAGGGCCCGTCTTCTATGGCCAGCCTTCCGGTCCTTACTCTCCTCCGGCTTGGGCCGCGCCTTTCTCCTCTCATCGGTGTCCGTCGTCCGGTGTTGTCATCGCCCCTGACCCTCCTGAGGATGACCATCAGTTGGACGCAGATCTTTCACATGCCGTGTAGTCCAACACCGTGTGCTCCTTGCCCTAAAATGCCGCTGAGTGGAGTTTCTCCGCTGGGGAATGCGAAGCCATCCTATGCATGATCTTATCGCAGATTTTGATTTTGTGGAATTCTCCATGCGAGATCAAGCCTTGAATCACTCGATTTGGTTGAGTGAGAAGAAAGTTTGCTGCACTCAAATTTTGGGTGCAAGAGCGGTGAAATTCAGGAACTGTCGGTGCGGTTATAATCTCGCCGCTAGTGTTCTGAGTTCGACTCAAGCAAACTCCAAAGGCACCGAAGGGCTAAAGGAAGTACCCAAGAATGTCTCCTTATACCAGAGGATCATTGCCTTGCTTTCTGGATGAGGGGAGGCGGCTTGACGTCACGTCATTAAAGCGCCTCTCCTTGCTTAGCGTTCATGGCATGGTGGGCGGCTCCATAATGGGTTACTTCAATGGCCATAACAGGGGCTCTACTTCTCCGATTTAAGTGTGCTTAGTTGCGTTGGAAAACTTAGGTCACTGGCTACATGTATCTGGTACATACTCAAGCATATGACCAAATAGGTTCCAATCAAAGTCTACTCTTTGCGGCTGTTTTGTCCCCACTCATTGACTTTGAACTTGGGACTCCTCTCTCTCACCTTTACCACACATTGTGTGCTCCGAACTACGGCAGCATGCACTGTTGAAGGGTAGGCATCCCTGAGGATGACACCACACCCCTTAGAGATAACAAAGGGTTATGAGCCCACAACTCTAGATAGACCCTAGCTCTCCGACACGCACCCTACCACCACACGCCATGGCAACGACCGAGTAAGAGAGCAACAGTAACATCATCTCCAAGCATTATGGGATCGGCTTTGCCTTGTGGAGGTTGCATTTTTAAGTCTACTTTGATGACAAGGACACGCTTAAGCTGGTCAAGGGTGAAGAGATGGCTCCTCCGAATACAGTGAGCACGAAGGAAGTTGAGAAGTTCGAGAAGCGCAACAATAAGGCACTGAGCGTGCTCGTGATGGTGCTATGCAAAGATTATTGTGCAAAGATCCATGGCTGCACAGAGGCTGCGGAGGCTTACAAGAAGCGGTGTGTCATCTACCAATCCACCATGTTGGCAAATCAGCTTTTTGTCTTCAAACGGCTTGTCGCCCTCCAAGACAACGAAGGCGACCACATCATGGAGATCATACAGCAAATCGAGTCGCTTGCGTTCAAGTGCGTAGCCACCAAATCAGAGGTCGAATCTCAGCTGCAAGCAGTTATCCTCCTCCTAACCTTGCCGGAGAGTTGGATTCCTGTGATCACTGTCCTCGGCGGCTGGCTCGTCGATACGCTGCAATACCCTAAGGTCGTTGAGTACGTCCGTAACAAATTGATGAGGCGTGGTGGAAGTGAGAGTGGTGCAACATCAATTTCCACCTATGCAGTTCGCCCCCAAGGGGGAGGAGGAGGCAAAAGGGAAGGGTGTCAAGGACGGTACCAAGAAAGGTGACAAGAAGGGGGAGCGTTACAACTCTGGCAGACAGGGCCACTATGCACAAGACTGTCCTATCAAGAAGCAGGATCAGCCAGGGAAGCGCGGGAGGAGGGACAACCAGGCTACGATGGCTAGGGAGTCTGCCGAACGGACGTCACCGTGATCGACTCCGGATCAGGCCGCCACACACAATGCAACGGGGTGGCATTCATCACCTATGGCACCACCAAGCGACTCATGACAAGTTTCTTTGACTTTTGTGTCCAAATTACAAAAGTTTAAATGCCAGCTGCCCATAGTGAAGAATGATATGACAACCGTGTACCCGGTTCGTGCTAATCATGGGTATGGTGATAATACTATCACACCTTTTGTCAATGTCAAGCATGAATTGAAGTGTGGTAATGTGTACCATTATCGAATTGTGCACAATGTCAGAAACTTTCACGTCGCTGTTCATCAATGAAGACAATATTCAGGGTTCTGACATGTTCTACACCATGGCAAAGTCGAGTATATGTGTTCATGAAAACACTTGCTCCACCCATACGTATTATGTTGTGCATGAACCACATGCACACGTCATGTCAGAAACATCTCACTTTGCGTCCGTAGTGTGTTGACCTCGGCCAAGTAGGACTTGGTGTAAACGGGGAGCTATCATGCTACTGGACAACAGTCTGCGGCTGAAGTCAACAAAACTCTGTGTCGTAGGTTGGCTGTATGTTGCAGAAGACAACATCGTGCATGTGGATTATTTTGTCTCTTCCGAGGTTGGGATCCTGAAAACAAAAAGACAAAAAAACGGCCAAGGACACTCGACGACCGAGGGGAGACGGTTGCGTCTGTCTTTTTCCTTGTCACAACAAAACCATTCGGTTAGACACAACCTGGAGACTGGGGGAATTTCACGTCGTCCAACCTTCTTGACATTATGCCCCCATTTCAAAGCCATGGCCAAGTACATGAAGCTCGCAGCTATAGCCTGTGCCAGAGGGCATATTGCCCTGTGGATTCCATCCAAAGAGAGTGATGAGGATGTTGTAGACAAACCCTGTCTCACACAAGAAGGCAATGCTAAGGATGGGTGTTCTCCAAACTCCATACTACTAACCCATTACATAAAATCACGTCAATTGTTGAGGATGTCACATGCATGAGGTCACATCCAGCCAAACAACGGTGCTCATTTCAGTTTCGACAATGACACCATCCAACGGTGCTCATTCTGTGCAACGGCAAGGCACCGTCCAAGCACCAGGCGGCCATCAACTTTCCTAGAGGAACGGTGTTCGAGACAATGGACGTGTGCCAAGCAACCATCAAAGAGCATGTTGTGCACAACCATATGTCATTATGGTAGGAGAAGAGTAATCCTTCTCACTTTGAAGCTTGTTGCGGTGAATACAAGGCTGATAAATGTCCATGAATAGTCAGGCCTCGATTCGGCAAGTGTTCCGGAGCGATCAACATCAACTCTTTCACTGACGGCCATCTCTGGGGGCGGGGAGTCCAACGCGACAACCCAGTTTTCTTGGCATGGCTTGTGTCTCAGCACATCCAAAAGGCAATTGCTGAATATGAGACTTCCACGCCTAAGAACCTTGAGAAGATCATGTTCAAAGCAACAGGAGAGAAGGTGACGTACACTATTGACTACAATGCAAACAAGAAATGCCTAGAGAAGCTCTACGGTAACAAGGATAACTCTTGGAGCATGTTTTCCGGATTCATCAATGAGGTAAGTACTGTAGGATCATTTTCCACATGTTCGTGCTTCGATTCTTCTTGATCTTTCAAAATCGCTAGTTACAAAAAGGTTGTATGCTTGGTTTCCTGTAGCTGTTGCGCGTGGACCTGTATGCCATCAGGAAGGCCGAGAAAGATAAGACAAAAGCGTTCAATTGTGTTGTCAGTGTCACTGGAGCATACCGTCTTAGTTTTAAGCACACACGCTGCATACTTGTCATAGGCTCCATGTCTCGAAGAACGGCCACAAGCAAGTCTTACTCATCATGCAAGTTTTTTTATACAAACTACAACGCTATGCCAGTGGCGTACGTCCTCGTATCCAGGGAGGACAAGCGGAACATGACATGGTTTTTCCTATTCGTGGCTCCTGCCTACCCGGCCACTGCTGAGGCAACAAGCACTATCATTTTGAACCGTGAGAAGGGCCTTGACAACACCGTGGAGGCGAAGCTGTTAGGGGTCTCGCACACATACTGAGCATGGCTACTACTACACAATGTGCAGGGCTACCGCCAAGGACAGGTTGGTTTTCTCTTCTAGAGCCTTGCTCACACAAAAACCGAGGAGGACTAGGAAATGTACCTTGCAGACATGCAACAGGAATTTTTAAAGGTAGTGGACTACCTCATGGGCAAGAATACGGAGCCGGGGATATCCAAGGAGCTCAAGAGCTAGTTGTTTTACCTATTTCCGTACGGTGGGCATAAAACAAGCAACGACATGGATTCCCTCAAGGACAAGCTTGTTGACATTGCAAGATTTATCCTTACTTTTGCTCTGTCAACCTGCCTGCCTTTGTGTAGTACCTCTGGAACATCCGGCAGAGGGTGGCACATGACCCTTAGGGCAATACTGCATCATTGTTGTATGTCAAGCTGCAGAGCAACTGCATGAGCGCAAGGAAGTATGACTTGGAGACCGATGATAGCAATGAGAGGGATCCCTAGAACAACAACACCACCATTCCTGAGGGAGGGACTTCGAGAGATGTGTGCATTAATGCCAAGTTTTTCTCCTGTGGACGTTGGCGGGAGTATAGAATGCCTTGTCCTCATGCTGGAGGGTGGGACCAATCTCGAGGACTTCATTGACTTCCGCTACCTCAACCTCAGTTACACGCATGTATGAAACCATCTTTTTGTGCTTCCAAATCTACAATTGGTTCTCCCTGCTCCTCCAAAGTGGAAACAGTCCGGCCATAAGTGTGGATGAGCTCTGCCCAAGGACAACTGTGTGGACAGGTGGGCCATTGTAAATAAGCGGCGGATCTGTGGCCGCTGCAGCAAGAATGGGAACGCCTGTCGTCAATGCACCAACATAATCATCCTCTACCAAGCAGTAGAAGTAGTAGGACACAGGATGTAGCTTGAAACAGAGCACAAGATGCCTGACATTGGCCACACCAATATGGATTCCATGGGGTACTCCGGCGAAAAGGCTGATCTTGACTGGAGGGCGAGGGTTTAGGAGGAGGAGGAGGAAGAGGAGGATGAGGAGGACTATGATTTGGAGGAGGAGGAGGAAGACATGGAGCCAGCGGAGGAGGAGGGGGAGGATGAGGAGGATGAGGACAAGGGAGTGGACGATAAGGAGGAGAAGTAGCATGTGGAGTCTGAGAAAGAGGAGTTTCAGGACAAGGAGAAGATGGAGGAGGAGGTAGAGGAGGAGGAAAAGGAGGAGGGGGAGTCCGAGGAGGAGGATGACGAGGGAAAGGAGGAGGAGGGACAGGAGAAAGAGGAGGTAGATGTGGTGGAACCCATCGTCACGTCCTCAGATGATGAGGGTGTGGACAACACAAACATATGCTCTCGGGAGACGTTGTGGTTTGACTTCCGCAATGAGATGGACACCGCAATGCACACATTGACCACAACATGATAAGATTCTTGAGTTCATTTCAGTCGCACTAGTGTTTGTTGTGTGTAATCTTAGGATTTTGTTTTTGCATGTCTTTCTTTCTGCTACATGTCTAACAACATCTATGAGATCTTCTACACATTTCCATGGCATCTTTCAGCCCGGAGAAAGCATGTGGAGCTTGTCAGATGATATGTGGCCCGAAGTTGCCCCCTAGTAGTGTTAGTGTTAGGCTCATGGCTTCAAAGGGAATCCTTGCTGTGTGAATCGTTGATTGAAAGTTCAGGTTTTGGAACCTTATAGTCAATTGCATTCTAATCCGAGCTTTGGTGTTATAAGTTAGGCATAGAGAACATAGTCGTATGCTGTAACTTGAATATCATTCATTCAGAAGCAGTTTATGGAGTTGAGGACAACATGGTTGCATTGACTTATGCATCCACATAAGTGCGTGGTGCATTTATTGGTGGAGCTTCCACATTCATTGTTTGGAATAAGGTGAGAAAATTGTTGTTCCCACAAAGCACAACCAGGGTTTACATATGTAGTTGCCCGGTACAGAATGAAACCAGGTCCATGTGTAAGAGTGTTGAATCCATGGACCTTGATGATGCAGTTTGTGACTTTGACAATGGTTTTGATGCAAAGAGAAGCGATGTAGAAGACATGTTGATGGGAAGTGACATGATAAAAGGTAGAAAAGGGAGATTTTTTTCCTTGTACACAATCGAGACAATTGGACGTGTATGGAGGAGAAAAGGAAGTATGGTCAAGATCAGGAGTTTGGTGCAGGCAAAGCAAGCTATCAAAGACAATAGTATGAATGTGACAAAGCTGACAACATCATAGGAGGGGAGTGTGCACAGATGACAAGGACGGTGCTACATGAACCACGACGGAGGCAGCAGAAGAGGAGGGAAGAGACAAAGGGACAGTCAACAGACAATTGCAACAATGACGACAGAGTACAATACGACCAAAGAACTGTAACAGGAATGTTTCAGCACCACGATAAGACACGAAGCCCATGCCCTGATTGTCAAGAGTGAGTCCACTCTTGACAACCAACACATAGTAGACTGACCTCAAGATTGGACATGTACAACACGTCTGGGAGGAGCAGTCTCCCCTCCCCCAGGCTCAACAAACCGAACAGCACCAACAACCTAGGCAAGTAGCAATTGGCCACAACCAGTGTACGCAAAGCAAATGGAGTCAACGGAGGCAACAAAACGTCTTGTGATTAGTGGTGCCAAAGTCAATAGAAATTGGAGTAGCGTGCGAACGAAAGAAAACTAGAGACAACCACAGTACCAAAGACAAGAAAAGCAGACCGGCCACATGTAATGAAACAACGTGGTAATAGCAGAGACTGCTAGTATTCAACATGCAGCGATCCTTGAACGACCCTAGAACTAGCTCCACGAAGCTTCACATCATTCTAACATGTATGGAGAGAGGAGATCCCTAGGCCACTCTCATCTCCCTGTGACAAAGACAAAGAATGATGATGAGGATTTTCTCTACATTATGCTTATTCCCACAATGGTCATTGAGATAGCCATCGTCGGAGTAGTTCCCTTTAGAGGGATCCCTATCATGGAGCCGGCTAGGGGAGGAGTAGTGCAACGATGGGATGCGTAGTATGAGGGACAACTGGGAGGAGGAAGCCAAATAGGCCTAATAGGCTTAGAGGGCTGGGCCATAGCATGGTGAAGCTGACTTGCACCGGCAGTACTGGAGGAGGTGCGTGATGCGAAGGGTATGCTAGAGGTCCCTATGGAGTACAGGGGCGAAGAGCTCGTGGACATGTCGGACGCAGTAGTAGTCCGTGCCTAGCATGCACACATGGCCGCAACAAAGCGAGGATCATTGGTGGGTGGGAGAACTTTTGGATAGAGTGGCCAGATTGACCATAGTTTCAGCAAGCGGCGATAGGGGAGGACAATGAAGAGGACGGCGGGTTACCATGACCCCTTCCTCTCTGGCCTCCATCGTTGCCATTATCCCCACCACATCCACAAGTACCATGCCCGCAACCTACACAAAGCCAAGCATGTGTACAACCAACAAAGGAGGAGGGAGAGGAGGAGGGCACAACAGTGGAAATTCAAACAATAGCAGGAAGCTGCAGCCATTATCATGCAATTTGTCCCACCAGCCACTGAGATGAGTTGAGATGAACTCGTAGAGGACTCCAATGCCAAGTGGTGTACCAATAGCAACAGACCTAAAGCCAAACCGCTTGAGTTCAGCGTAAGGGAAATGAAGGAAGAGATACCGTACTACCGCTTANTGGCCTCCACCGTTGCCATTATCCCCACCACATCCACAAGTACCATGCCCGCAACCCACATAAAGTCAAGCATGTGTACAACCAACAAAGGAGGAGGGAGAGGAGGAGGGCACAACAGTGGAAATTCAAACAATAGCAGGAAGCTGCAGCCATTATCATGCAATTTGTCCCACCAGCCACTGAGATGAGTTGAGATGAACTCGTAGAGGACTCCAATGCCAAGTGGTGTACCAATAGCAACAGACCTAAAGCCAAACCGCTTGAGTTCAGCATAAGGGAAATGAAGGAAGAGATAAGACAATTCAAGAATCTGCATGGTGAAGATGGACAGACATGCACGGAGATGTGTGGGAATGGCCTTATCAATGTCTCGAATGAGTTGGAAATTGCGACCTGAGTACTCATCACGGGTTTCATCCGCAAACATGTGGGAGTGGTTTCATTAAACACTTAGTTTGCTTTCTGATGCATGCCTTGTAATAGTGGTGCAGCTGCAAATAAAATAGAAAACGACATCAAGGTTCGCAAATTTGTCACATGCAGCGTTGGAATGTGATGACCAATCTCGTTAGTGAGTGACAGGGCTAGCATTGACGAGTTTACGCACAGCACGGACATACTCAAAGGGAAAGGGAAAAGGGGGTAGTGGCAGAATGATCAGGTTTGAATTAGTATTGCCAAAGTTTTTCCCCAGCACCCAAGCATAGAAGCGTACCTCGGAGGCGGATAGAGTAAGCTTAGGTTTGAAATGCGGTGGCATGGTATCAGAAAGGACGTTGCGACAAGAGAGCATGTGTAAGAACAACTACAATAGTATAAGAACTGGCAACAGTACTAGAGGAAGAGGAGCTAGTAGCTGCATAAAAACCCATAAGGCAGCTGAGACAACGACTTAAAGAAACACCGCAAGGGAAATCGTTGAGACTGTTAATATTGCTACACACACGGAAGTGAGGATGTCGACACGATCAGTGGTGGGAGATGTAGCTCTTGCGATGAAGATGATGGAGGAGAGGGTTTGCCCAAATGGGCTGGATAGCAGATGACGCTGATGTGGTTATATTGGTGGCTGAAACAGTACATACACCTACTATCACTGAGTTTTGAATAACAACGTTAGCAACTTGGCCAAATATGGTGGCGGCCAGGGTAGAATCTTCCTTGGCATGCTCCCCAGCAGTGGTTACGGGCGCATGAAATACGCCAACAGTGGCTACAAACGTGGGAGCAACGGTGGCTGCTATGTTAAGAACAAAACACGAAGGATTGACAGTCTTAGCAGCCACCACACCCTATGCATCAAAGGGTTAGCAGGGACTTGACGCGTTGAGAATGATGGCGGTGGCTACGGTTGCTTCTGTGTTGGCTAATGAGTTTTTGCGGCTGTTGCGACGAGGAGGAAGCAACCATTAATGAGTGGGTCAAGTGTGGAACGAAGCCGCATTACGTAACACACAAAACACCTTGTAGTTGAGTTCAGCCTCGTAGTACCTGACTGCATGTTGCCTTGCTGACGCCGTAAGCGGAAAGCCCGCATGTAGTTGCTGGAAAGCATGCCACCTCGAGCCGCGGAAGTGTGTTGGGATCTACTTTTGCGATCCTCGTGGCTTTCATATGCTGAGGTGGCACGCCATGTGCCTTCTCTGGCCCCTGCCGATTGGTTATCGGCAGTTACCTCTCGATCTCGCGGCGCGTTCACCACGAGCTGGCTTCTTTTTAACTCAGCTCCGTGGCCCGCGACAAGTCGAGGTTTTTGTGAGATTCCAGAGGTTTTGAAATGTACACGAAATGCCATCGTACAAGCTGGCCTGTGAAAAGGTTGAGAAACAAGGCACAAAGAGAATGTTAAACCTGCCCGTTCAGGATCGCTTTCGATGTTTTGAACCATTCATCGATGTCCCTCAATTTGTCAATAAACGTTTTATGAGATTATCGGGTTTTGCATTCGAGATGTCGTGTCCAAAACCCGATGGTTTACTACTGGAGGACAGTTGAGATCCTCATGCGGAAAGTGCGCCAAAAAGCATCCGACCTTTCACTGTCGCTGCTGCCGTAGTCCCCAAGGTTCCCGGGGGGCTGCCGCATGTGACATGTCGTAGGCATGTGGCAGGTCCTTGGCATGATCTGCCCATGAGCTTGTTTCGTCATCGCTCTCACACGATGCTGTCATAATCTCCGAGCCAGCGTTCTGTTAACAGCATATGTCTATGACACGAAGGATTGATTGATGCATACCCAACACGATCATCACACACGCGCACGCATCATTCACATGCGTAACCGTCGGCGCCCCACC